>JANZLX010166662.1:0-13846 GCA_025531955.1 Erythroxylum orinocense
CTTACCATTAAATGGTTTAATGGTTATCTTTTAATGATAGCATGTAACCTATTAGCATTCATTGGATTAAAGAAGAAGGTGGTAGATTGGATGGACCAGCTTCCTTCTTTCATCATCCAAAACCGAAATTGATAGTTCTTATTTAGGTTAATAGTCTTTTCATATAGCCATCTTAAAGACAAATGAGAAGAGTCTCATTTATTGGCTTCTTTGTGATTGATTAAAGAAGAAAGTGATGCATTTGATACAAATCTCTTCTTTCCTTTGAGGTTAATAGAAATTTTGAGTGTGTAAGGAAGTGTTCTTGTATTTTTATCACTCTCTCTCCTATCTTGCATGGTAGTGCCGAAATTTGCATGAAAATTTTTTCAATTTTGGCTTCTTTCTTCTAAAAAAAATCTCCTCCAAAGTGTTTCTTCTCCTTTCTCACCAAAGGATCTTGTTAACCAAGTTGTCCAAGAAGAACAATTGGTAGATCGGATTGGATGAGGATACAATATCAAGAAGAGGAAACAATAACAAGAAGAAGAGGAAACATCATCTTGGAGAGGATACATTGCCGAGGATAGGATAGCACAGCGAGGAGTTAAAGCTGTAGCGAAGGAGTCAGTAATATTTCTACCATCTTGTTCTTATATTAACTATTTTCCTTACATTATATCATGTATGGATTGACATGTTGATTTGGTTATCTTGCTTCCTCTATATTATGATTTCTAAAATAGTTTTGAAATCCATCGTTTAACTAAATATTTTATGTTTTCATTTCCAATCCAACACCATACATGGGTGTAACAAAGGGAGTCACACCCGTGACCCTGTGACTCCCCATACACGCTCGTGAGAAGTTTTAACATTAATTTTGGCTTTAATACGTGGCAGCTCACCACGTTAAGGCATGGAATCTTAAACCTAAAGAGAGTCTAATAAAAAGGAAAAGAGGGTGGCGGCTAAGAAAAATGATCTTTCATTTAACTGTTTCAATCATTCACTCACACAGAGACATAGAGGGGAGGAACAGAGAGATAAAGAAAAAGAAGATAAACAGATGAAAAATAGAGATAGTCTAAGAAGGAGATGAACAGAGCAACAACAAAAAAGTGGGAGCCAGGAAGAGAGACCAAAAGTGAGAGCTACAGTTGGTCTTGAGCAAACATTCGAATGGAGAAGATCAACTGAAGGAGAAGGCGAGAGCCAAAGCTAAAAGTTGAGAGTGCAGAAGACCTCCAATATCTCATTATCTGACCCTCTATTTTCTTATTTCATTCCTCATCTGTTGCTTGTTTCTTTGAGTTTACTGTTCTGTTGGTATTAACTGATTCATATTCTTGTTATCTTCATAACTGTTGCTTGTTATCTTGTCATAGTTCATTTACGTAGTTACTGGGTTGTTATTTTCAAACTTTTCTTGACAGTAATATGGAATTGAAGTATTTGAATATGATGAACCGTGTGTATGATATGATGGGCTGATCTCTTTTATTAAGAATTAATGTAGCTATTTAGTTGAATATGCATGATTGGGTTATGGATATGTTGTCTTATTTATTTGTTTGGTTTCTGAACTGAGTGGATGTACTAGAATGGCCAAACTTTGCATTATTTTAGTGTTAAAAGAAGATTCGAGAGATGAGGTTTAATATGGATCGTGAAACTATAGACACTTAGGTTAAGAACTATAAATATATTAACTTAAGTGGTAATTGGTAGTAGAGTTTTCATTATTAATTTAGAGTAACTTGTTGAATACAAAAGTTAGACTAGTTCATTATTTGAATTGATTTAGAACCTAACTATTAATTTTAGTAAGACAACAATCCAATCATTTTCCCTTAATCATACATAGGAGATTAAATTAGTGAAATTAATTCTCAAGAGTTTTTCCACTTTAATTAATCTATTTGTCTTGGCTCCCAATTGATTCCGTCTACTTTTCAATTTAATTTCATAATTTTCCTTAAAAGCTTTCACTCAAAAATAAGGATAGAATGTTTAGGAATGCATTTTTATTTTTATTTTTATTTTAAACTTAATTTAATTTGACCAATTTCAACTCCGTGGGAGACGACCCTAGGTTATCAGCTACAATTATCTTGTATACTTACCAGTAGGATAGCCTAGGTCTTTTTAGAACTTTTTGGGCATAACACATAGCTACGATAAGAATCTGGTTTGCTCCATCCTTCCATTGTGAGTTCCGATGATGACGTTAAATCCTAATCCCTAAAATAAACCACAAACACGCTTTTAATGTAAAGAAGTTCAAAAGATAATTAAATGAATAAGCCAAGAATACAACAAGATACAATGAAAATAAAATAAAATAAATATAAAAAATAATGGGTAAAGTAATAGCATCCAAGTGTTCCTAATATTACTGTCCCTGGCATCGACAACAAAAACTTGATTGACTAATTTTAGTTTGTCAATATTTTAATAAACTGCAAGTGCACGACATAGTTGCAGTTAGCATAGGCAAGTATGAGTCAATCCCACAAAGGCAGTGTGATGTGAGCACGACCATAGGAATGTGTAAGCTAAATAGCACCAAAGATGAGCTAGTAATGCCAGAGGGACCAATAACAAGATCAAGAGCTATGAAGTTCAAAGAAGCGCTTCAATCCTATATGGGTCAAGTTGTAGATGGAATGGAATCTCAAGAGACAATGAGGGCTAAAGACAAGATAACTAATCAAGTAGTGCATAATGAGCAAGGAAACTTTCCTTATTTTTTAATTAATTATTTTACATTAGAAGCATAACTTTCGGCAGCCCACTACTTGAGTCTTAGGCTTGTTTAAAACTTTTAAGTGTAATGGGCTGTATTTTAGAAATATTAGCTTGGGTTTTAATATTTTGGTGGGAGACCCATGTTTAAAGGCCTTTGACATAGTTAGGATTTCTTTCTTTGCAAGGGTTATAAATAAATCATAATAAACACTGTTTAGGGTTAGATTGGATGAATAGCAAATTCTTAAGTGAGGATTTCTTGTCTTCTTCTATTGCATCAAGGATATAATTCTTATCAAGGTAAACACTTGTGGCAAATTTCTATTCTTGTTTTCAAATCAAACTTATTATATGTGTTTCCTTTTATATAATTAATTCAGGGTTCATTATGGTTGGGGATTTTTACTTATTCATGTTTTATCCAAAGTGTGTGTTTAAGGAGTTTTGAATTCTTTAGCCTTGGGGTTCCACATCATTTGGTATCAAAGCTTGAATTAGGATAAATTCTTATTTATCTTGTATTTATGTGTTGTTATTACTATTATTTTCCATTAGAACTCGAAATTAAGGTTCATTTTATTATTGTGTTTTTTTTAAGGAAAAAAATTAGTAGCTAGATAAGAAGAAAAAGTTGCTACAATAAAAAAAGTCAAAAAACAACAAAAAATGAAAAAAAAAGATGAGGTGCTGGCGACCTTAATGAAAACGTTAGCTAGTGCTTAAAAAATCAGTTAAAAAATCGAATTCTATCTTTGGGATTGATGTGATTATAGGATTTTCTTTTGTTGACTTCCTATTTTTTAAGTGTCTTTCCTTCATTCTAAGTTTATAATTTTTTTAATCTTTTATTATTCTTTTCTTTTTTTTTCCATTTACAACATAATTAACAAATTGATTCTTGTTAATTTAAATTTTGTAATTTTTGGGCGTTATATATCCTTCCTTTTGTGTGTCCATTTTGCCTTTTTTGATTTCGGTATACTTGCCTTTAGTTTTGTGCTCATCGTCTTTCTTAAGCATTTTTATTGCATTCCTAAATCTTAATTTGTTGTTTGTGCATTACCTTCACTGAAAATTGAATTCTGAAGTACAATTGAGGACGTCAAGTTTGAGTGGAAAAAGGCTTGGGTGTGTAAGCTTAAAGGAGGGGGTGAAAGCCAATTTTGACTGAAACACAAGTGGAGAGTCATCTTTTGAGTGAAACATGTATGGGAGTGACTTGTGAGGTTATCCTTTATTGCTAACCATTTTTCTTGCAGGTTTTGTCATAAAAGTGGCTGGTAGAAGGGATGGAAAGGAAACATTACATGAGGAGGACAACAATGTGCCTGATTTGAAAGTGATGTATAAGGCATTCATGAATGAGTTCAAGAAGTTATCTACTAGGATGGATGGGATGGATGAGAGAGTTAATGAAACCAGTAGAATCCAAAATCATAGAAAACATGAAGGAAAGCCCCATTATGTGCGATAAGAGAGAGTGTGATTGCGATTCTGTGCGATTATTTAAGCCTCCTGCTTCGGTGAGCTTCTGAGCCTCAGCCCTCCCTCTCCATGGCTTTGTTGTCCCCTTCCACTACTCTCAGTCGTTCTCTTCTCCACCCTTTATCTTCTCCTTCTGCCTCTGCCCTAAAGCTCCCCTCTTTTTCGAACCCTAATTGCGACCAGAACCTTCACCCAAATCTTCCAGATTCATCGATCCCGACTTCCCCTACAGCCATTCAGGATTCCCACCAAGCTCCTCCTCCCCCTCCCTCTCAACCGGTCCCGAGCCCAGCCTCAACGCCAACATTACCACTGACGGAGATTCCTCAAGGTAACCTCAGAACCTGGAAAGCGGTTGTTTCAGTAGGACTGGATGCGACTTCAACGGATAAATCCTTAACCTACTACCCTCCAGAGCTGAAAGAGAACCAGATCTATGTAACACCTCCTCCAGAATTGGCTAAGCAAGGTGCGACTCAATTGAAAACCTCCCTCATTGGATTCTTTCTTGGTAAGAACCCGGCCTTCCCTTTAGTACAAAGAGCTCTAGCTCAGTCATGGTCTGCATTTGTCCTTAAGAAAATCTTAATCACATGTTCTAACAACTTCCTTTTTAAATTCAATTCTGAGTATGGTATGAATGAGGTTCTGGAGAAAGGACCATGGAACATCCAAGGAAAGCCTTTGTTTCTGAGAAAATGGTGCTTGAATGGAGGAGAGCAGGAAGTAGTTAGGTCAGCTCCAGTTTAGACAAGGTTTTATAATATTCCCATTGAATATTGGACTAATGAAGTTTTAGGGAGAATAGCTAGTGTTGTCAGTGTCCCTTTGTTCATGGACACTCCTACGGCAAGGATGACCAAAATTGTGTATGCTCGTGTGTGTGTGGATTTGGCTCTGCACAAGAATTCCAATTCCTTTTAGCTGGCTACTTATGATGAAGAAGGGCAGATCATTTACGAGGAAATACACATATAATATGAATGGAAACCAGATCCTCAAGCTCCTAAGCAGGAATGGGCACCTACTGGGAGGAAATTTGAAACTGGACTGCAACAAGAATTGTTGAAAGAGAGGGAACCTATATCTTAGAGCCACCAGCAGTAGTGCTTCACCTTGGAATCCTCTAGATTGCTGAACTCCCCCAGTGAGGAGCCTCTACCTGAACCCAACTCAGCTCTGGAAGTCCCTCAGCATGCACAAGAGATTCAGCAGACATGCTAAGGAGAGCAAGAAGCAGCCCCACAAATGGTAGCCAGTGAGGAAAGTCCACATGTAGCTGATCCACCAAGAGCTCTTGATGCCCCAGATTTGCCTGCCATCCACCAAGTAAGTAGTTCTCCTTCCTCTCCTAGTTCAGATTTGGTTCCCAGTAGTTAGGTATTACGGGAGAGGCAGAAGGGGATTTAACCTGAACTAATAGGAAGTCAAGAAGGAAGCAGAAGTAGTTTTTTGCCTTATAAATTCTCAATGGATTTAGTCTTTTGGAATGTAAGAGGCCCAATAACCCTAATAAACATTTAGCTGCCAAGGCTTGTATTAAGAATCTTTCTACTGCTTTTTTTTGCATGATTGAATCCCATAGAAGATCCCCTTTTATTTTAAATAATATATGCTCCTTGATGTTTCCTAGCTGGTCTTTCTGCTCTAATCTTGATCAAGCTTCTAATGCTAGGATAGTTATAGCTTGGAATGCAGGTAGATACTCCTGTTCTAGGTTACTCTTTAATGACCAATTGATTCATTTGGAGGTTACTCCCATTCATAGCACTACTCCCTTCCTTGTCACTTATGTGTATGGTTCTAATAATCTTAATTATAGGAAAAATCTTTGGTCTGCTTTGACCCATATCTCTTCCACAGTAGGTAATCAACCTTAGGTTATAGCTGGGGATTTCAATGCGATTTTGCACACCCATGAGGCCGAACATATAAGCCCTATGGCCATGCAAGGTATGAGAGACTTTAGGAAGTGTGTAGCCGACTCTGTAGTGTTTGATCTTAATGCTATTGGCCAACTTTCACTTGGACCAATAAACAAAATGGTGACAATGTCGCTAGGAAACTCAATCGAACTCTCATTAATTCAGAGTGGCCCTACAAATTTCCCAATTTGTATAGTGTCACTCTCAAACCGAATGTCTCAGATCACTCCCCATTAGTGGTTAGGGCCTTGTTTAGTAAACAGAAGAGATCTTCCCCCTTTAGGTTCTCTAACTTCCTTGTCAATCAGCCTAACTTCATCCAAACTGTAGCAGAAGCTTGGACAAGGCTGATCAGAGGCACTCCAATGTTTCAGGTAGTGTCTAAGCTTAAATTGGTAAAGAGAGCTCTTAAGACCCTTAACTCTGGGCAAATAGGAGATGTTAGTGTGAGAGTGGAGAGCTGTCAGGCCAATCTCAACATAATTCAAGAGCAGGTTAGAATTGATCCTCAATCTCCTCTCCTAAAAGAAAGAGAGGCTGAAGCCATTCAGGATTTATTTAAAGCCCTTAAAGATCAGGAATCCTTTTTCAAGCAAGCATCCTATATTAAATGGCTTTAAGAAGGGGATAGGAACACTCAATTCTTCCACCAATCCCTTATTGCAAACCAAAATAGGAATACCATTCACTCCTTACACTTGGTCAATGGGACTAGAATTGTAGGGCATCAAGAGATTCACAATCAGTTCTTGGAACATTTCTAGACTTCTATAGGGAGCTCAAAATCTCTTCCTTCTTCTTAAGAGTTTGTGGCCTCTCTCTTCCCTCACCCTTTACCTGAAAGTCTTACCAACTCTTTTATAGCTGAAGTTTTCACATAAGAGATAAGAGTTGCTTTTAATTCCTTTTATCCCAACAAGGCTCCAGGCTCAAATGGTTTTAATGACTACTTTTTTCAGCAATCTTGGCAAATAATAGGACAGGAAGTTACTAATGCCATTAAGAATTTTTTTGATCATGGGAAGCTTCTTAAGGAGTTTAACTCCACCTTTATATCTCTTATTCCCAAGAAATCTCAACCTACCATAGTGCAAGATTATAGACCTATTTCTTGTTGCAATTTCCTTTATAAGGTCATTGTCAAGATCTTAGCCAACAGACTTCGAAAGTCTCTTCCCCATATTGTTAGCCCTAATTAAAGTGCCTTTGTTAAAAACCGTCACATAGGTGATAATGTTTTGTTGGCCCAAGATATCCATAAAAATTATCATCTTTCTAACACTCACAAGCATTGTGCTTTCAAAATAGACCTCAATAAATCCTATGAGACAATTCATTGGGAGTTTCTCATCAATGTTCTAGTTTCTGTGGGGTTTCCTAGGAAATTCATTACCTAGATAAAAGAATGAATCTTTACCCCTTCTTACTCAATCCTCATTAATGGAAGCCCTTCCAATTTCTTCAAAAGGAAATCAGGTCTTAGACAAGGGGATCCTTTATCTCCTTTTCTTTTCATCTTATGTATGGAAGTCCTTTCTAAATGGTTGAACAAGGATTTAGATGGTAATCTGGCGTACCAATACCATTGCAGGTGTAAATCTCTAAAAATAACCCATCTTCTTTTTGTTGATGATCTTATGTTTTTCTGTCATGCTGATTTGGGCTCTGTTAATTCTTTGCTTAGCTATCTAAGGACCTTCCCACAATTTTCTGGCCTGGATATGAATCTCAATAAGAGCCACTTTTTCTTATCCCCAAAGTCGGTTACCTTGACTTCTCAAATAGAATTGATGTCTGGTCTTAAGAGAGGTAGCCTTCCCATTACATACTTGGGGGTTCCTCTCATTACTGGGAGGCTGTCCAGAAGGGATTGTACTCCCCTTTCGGACAAGATTGAAGCTAGGATCAATAAGTGGACTAACAAAACCCTTTCCTATACTGGTAGGCTGCAATTGATTATCTCGGTTCTTTCTTCCTTTTAGGTCTATCGGTCTACCATATTTGTTCTTCCTTCTTTAATCTTAAAGGAGATAGAGGCCAAACTTAGGAACTTCCTGTGGTCAGGGCAAGGATCATCTGTCTCCCATGCTAAGGTCAAATGTGCTTACATCTGTAAAACCAAAAAGGAAAGAGGTCTAGGGATTAAGTACACAGCTACATGGAATAATGTGTTGCTTGGAAATAGGATATGGATTTTGTTTCATGACCATGAAGCACTCTGGGAGAAGTGAATCCATTCTGTTATTCTGAGGAGGGGGAATTTTTAGATTATCCGTCCCAATAACAATAGCTCATGGAGTTGGAGGATAATTTTAGCAGTAAGGGATAAATTAGGGAACCAATCTACAATTAGGATTGGTAATGGAGAATCTACTTACTTTTGGCGGGACCTTTGGCATCCGAGAGGAATTCTCCAACATTTCTCTACTCCCAAGGCCATTAATGTATCTGACCTAAGATTAACTGCTACTGTGTCTGAGGTGATCAGGAACAATAAGTGGAGCTGGCAAGTGTTAGTAGCTGATACACTGGGCTACTTGGACACTCCTCCTTATCATCCCAATATCTCTCAACAGGACAGTTTGGAGTGGCTAGCTGGGTCAGGAAACTAGCATTTACACAAATTTTTCAGCTTATACTTTTTTAAGACCTCCTCTACCATCAACGCCTTGGCATTCTCTGGTGTGGCTTAAAAGGAATAGCCCAAGATGTTCTTTCATCCTTTACTTGGCCTTTTGTGGCAAGTTGCAAACTAGAGACCGTCTTCCTTTCCTTTTTACACCCAATCATTGCTCCTTATGCCTCAATGACAATAAAACCATTGATCATCTCTTCTTTGCATACCCTTTCTTAAAATCAGTATGGGATTACTGCCTCACCTACTTCCATCAAGACCTTCCACCCCAGCTTACCCTCCACACAATACCCGTATGGCTGAACCAACCCTAATATATCAGAACTATTAATTCCCATGTTTTCCTACTCATTCTTTCAGTGTTGGCCCCTGAATTTTTTTTATTTTATTAAGCATGATTACCTGATTTTTTTTTTGGAATCTAAATGGATTAAATTAAGTTGACATTAATTAGCATGTAGTATTAATTAGGTTAGGTGACATGAGTTAGCATAGATTAAATGGAATTAAAAAGTTAAGTGAAAAAGGCTTAAGGGTCTAATGGGCCTTTAGACTTAAATGGGCTTAAGTGAGGGACTTAAGATAGTAGTAATGGACAAGGCTTCTATACTTATGGAATAATGGGCCTTGGACTCAAATGGGCTTAAGTGATAGTATAAAAGAGGAAGAATTAAATAAAGATAGCATGAGAGGGAAGAGAGGTAACCGAAAATTAGAGAGAGGAGAAGAGAGGGAGATCGTGGGTGAGAAGAAAAAGGAGGAAAAGAAGAGTTGCTTAGGGTTTTTGCTTTTCTAAGAGTTCAAGGAGGTTTTTGGAGTAAAACCTAAGAGGAAAAAGGTGGAGGAAGGTCCAAGCTACCATCTAAGCCTAGAAACCCCTTGGTTGGGTAAAGATTCAAGGTAAGTCATAATTTCAAGATTTAGCTTTTGAATGGGTTATGGTTAGAAAAGCTTAAGAAATAGATGGGTTTAGTGTTTCTACCATCAATTTCATGTATTGGGTTAGTTAGGTTTTCCAATTTGAGTTTATTAAAGTGGGAACTTGTGTTTGGTTGAAAAATTTCAAGAAGGGCAAGAAAGACAAGAAGGGCAAGAGGAGCAAGAAGAGGAACATCCATGAACAAGATTTAAGCAAGGTTTAAGGTGGGTTACATTTTTATATTTATGTTACTAAGCCATAAATGCTTTCTAAATAATGTAAGTAATGGTTTTCTAACTACTTTTAAAGTGAGTTTTGGTTATGCTTTAAAATTCTTGGGAATTATTTTATGATTGTGATTGTATGAGAATTTTGGAAATAAATGATATTTGTTATGGAATTGTTAAAATGGTTGAGGTTGCTTGAGATGAACAAAATATGGTTTTGATGTTTGATATGGAAACATGAATGTTGAAATTGTGGTCTAATGACATGTGCATGAAAACATGCTTTCTAGAATGTTCCATATGGGAAACATGTTTTAAATGCATGAAATATATGTTATGTGGGTGAGGTACGGATAAATTTTAGAAGAGTAGAAGTGTTCATGGTGTTGGATTAGGTTTTGAGCAAGCATGGAGTGGCATGGGGGTTTTTGAAAACTCCATGTCCGTTAAACGGACACGCATGTCCGTTTAACGGACAACCTCGGGTGAAAGATCACCCTTTGGCCACTTCATGTCTGTTAAACGGACACGAATGTCTATTTAACGGACAGGTACGGGTGAAAATGCACCCTTTGCCCACTTCATGTCCGTTAAACGGACAGGCATGTCCATTTAACGGACAGCCTCGGGTCAAAATGGCCCCTAAGCTCGAGTTAACGGACATGCACTAGAAAGTTGATAAATTTTTTTTTATTATCTTAGAGGCCGAATTGGGTTTTATGGTCTTCAGCAAAGTTGTAGGTCTAGATGTCTTCTTTCTATTGGCGCAAGAATGAACTCAATCCAACATCTAGATTAAAAGTTATGACTTTTGCGCCAAGAGAGGTTAACATTGAATTTGGGCATTATCATGCTCCTTTGTTTAAGGCATAACTCCCTCATCCGTGTGCTGATTGAGGTACTTCTTGGACCAATAGATTCCTAGGTTAGGGAGCTATTCCCCAATGAATAAGGTGAAATTTTTACAAAGTAGACAACTCATGATTTTTAAGGTATGGCTAATGTACGATCACCACCATTATGGTTTGACAGCAAGTGATCCTTCAGGGTTTTCAAAGCAGGATGGATGTCAGTTGGGTCTCGGTAACGGGATCCAACATTCAGTAACAATCTACCCATTGTGGAAAGAAAGAAATGCGAGGACCTTTCAAGATGAAGCTATGGAGGTGGATGGACTGAAAGCCAGAGTGATTACCCTAGTTCAGGAGCATCTCAAAGTAAACACCGAGGTGAGGTAAAGGTAGGAGAGACTTTTAATTCATTAACTAAATTTATGGATTTTTTGTTTCAGGTTCATTGCAGTAAACTTTGGAGATTGGAGGCAACAGATGCTCTCCTTGCAGCTCACCAGCCAATTCAGCACAACCAACAAGATCCAATCACACTCCAGCTATAAGATTTCATTGAATCAACAAGAGTAGATGCAACTTCTTGTGGAGAAGTAGCATCCGGACCAATTACTCAATTAGCAAAGCAAACACCACTTACTTAGGGAGTAATGCCACAGAATATTGGTGAATACAGGCTGCAGAAGTTTAATCCGGGGCAATGTAATCCAATCAAAATTAGTCAAGGAAAAAGTAGGAGACAATCAGACTTTCATAGAACATCAAGAGCAGCCAGCACCACTTCAGCAGTCACGCCTATCGAAGGATTTCAGCAGCAGCAGGTTCAGCCAAGGGACTACAGAAAACAACAAGGAAGGTTGAGAAGTTTTTGTTTTTAGGTTTGTAAAAGGGAAGGCATAAAATCAATTTATGGACTTGTAAGCAGAAGGGAATCCAGCCCCAGGACACTTCTATGTCTCTGATCAGTTAAGCAAAAAGTTAGCAGGCCAAAGACCTTCACTGAAATATCAATATGCTTATGCCAAGAGGCTCACTAACTCAACAGCAGGGAAGCTTCCCCTTCGGATGGCTTAGGTAGTGATGCATTTCTGTGGCTTATTTATGTTTGAAGAGTGATCAATTGTAATGTAAAATATGTGTATTGATTTGTGAACTAGGTTGTTGATCTAGATCCTTAAGGTTTTTGTGTTGGAAAGTGCTATAGGCGTAAGAGGGTAGATGTAAGAGGCATTGTTGCTTCATTTAGGCATCCCCTCAGGTTTGTCTTATTTGGTGGGCAAGAGACTATTGGTTTTTTAGTTTCCACAGATGTATATAAACCTTTTTATTTGTATAAAATTAACTGAATTACCAAAAAAAATCATAGAAGATCAATTGGTAGTTATAGGAATCGAGAGGAAGAATTGGAAAGAATGTATGACAAGTATGAAGATGAAGTACAATCCGTGAGGGGTGAGTGAGGAGGGAAGAAAGAGTGGAGAGGAAAGATAGTAACATTTTTTGGGACCCCATCCTCGCGAGTCACATGCTTGACGTCCTAAGTGACATCCGAACGCGCATCCTACAAGGGTGGCGTGCCCACACCAATCAAACATCAAAAACAAACTCATTTCTCTTATTTCAGAACAGATTTTGGGAAACCTCAAATTGAAATTACAATTTGACCCTTTAGAACATTTGTTCCCCATTTTCTTAAGTCTCTAATGGTACCAAAATCATTCAATTTGGTTCAGAAATCTGAAAGTTATAGCCCAAACATTTCGGACTGTTATTAAACTGAAACATTACACTTTACTCAACTTCCATCAAGAAATTGATAGTCTTAGAGACTGAATTAGAATTCAATTTCTTCAGATCATTTGTAGCTCTATGTCTCTAATTTATTTAGAAATAATAATCATCTCATTTGGAACTCTACAGATCAAGATATCATCCAAATATCGAAGTATGTTCAGTAAAATATCCAATTCATACTCTTCCAACCGATACCCTTACTTTCATTCAATTAATTGTTTTCAAATCAATACCAAAATCTATAAATTTTATGAAGAGATAAAGAAATGTGTTAGGAATCTATTGGTTCAAAAATCAAGTCATTTGGAGGTCGGATGACAAAGTTATGGCCAAAAGAGTGGAATATGTTTAGGATTAGGGAGACCTACGGGTCGCGATCGTGACACAAGTCGCGATACTGCTTGCGCGAAAATCCGTAGAGTCGCTATTGTGATTCCCTTTTCTTCTTCCTCTGACCTGTTTTGGTAAAAAGGGTATATTTTCCTAGAGATATCAGATTAAGGTCATTTAAAAACCATTTCGAAGAGGACTTCTAGACCTATAACTTTCATAAAGACTCTAAAAAAATATTTTGCCTCCAAAAGGGTCAAACTTTCCAATCAATGTAACTATTCTGAATGTCCGTCATATACAGCATCACAAACTTCTAATGATCATATCTCTCAACTCCAATATCCAAAAATTTCATACTATATAGCATTAGAAAGCTAAAAGGATAAACTACAATTTCCAAGAAGACAACTTTGTCTAATTTAGCCTAGATCAATACAGTTTTTCCCTTGAAGTCAGAACACACATTTTTACCCCTATGGAAAACTTGAAAATGTAATGCACAATTGGGAAATATCATGGGCAAAGCATAATCATATCTCATTAACATCAAAAGATAAGAGTTTTTACAAAGCTTTAATGGGCATTTCAAGCCACAATATATCAATATCTCAAAATCCCAAATACAAAAGATACATGAACAATAATTCGCTCAAAATGCGACTAAAGCCTTGTGGTTACTAATTTAGCTTAAAACACACAAAGATGCAAATTTTAGAATGATGCCTCGACTCTCTTTCATTCGATCTCTTGCTCGTCACCTGAAGATGGGACGAAAAGAGGGTGAGCTTAAAGCTTGTGGGTAATAATTTTATAACAGGAAATAAGCAAACTTGAAATATTTATTTCCATGGTAAAATTCACATTGAAATCCACGCAACACATATTTCCCAAATTCACAACTTATCAAGCAATTCATAAACATCAAGAATAATGAATTCATCAAACTTGTC
>JANZLX010166678.1:0-13843 GCA_025531955.1 Erythroxylum orinocense
ATATTTAGCCAATCATAAAATACCATATTATTCGTATACATTTTTTCAAATTATAAGTTTATTTTTTAAACTATGTAATAAAATATTATAAGACTTTCATTTAGAACTTTTCCTATAAACTTTATCGAATTATTTTATCTTTTCTACTATATATATTTCACAATTTTCGCTCACATATTTCATCCATTTATCTTTTTAATTCATTCAACCATTTATTTTTTTATTCATTCTTTACTATACATTTCAAGGATTTGAAAAAAATTACAATTTCTTATTTTAACAAAATTACATTCATTCTTTTTCTTTTGACAAAATTTTAACTTCAATCCTACAATTCCATTTTTTCCTTAAATATTAATATATTCATTTATAGAATACTCTTTATTTTTAAATTAACTGGGCACTACCACTGTGCATTTGCGCAGTCTATTTCTGCTAGTCACATCAAAATAGGCAGTTGATGCTAACCAAACCAGAGACCAGGAAGGCAACTGGATTCTTTTCATCGGATATGAGACTTCTGTTGGACATCAACTTGAAAATATTAGTTGTAGAAGCAAAATTCTTCATATGGGCAACACTTTGCATAAAGCCCAAAAAACATGGTAAAATGAAATTTGCAAAATCCTTGATCTACTGACCAATTTGCATTAAATTTAGTCTAATACCACAGAGAAAAGCGAGCAAAGAAAAGGAAAAATCAGAGCCTAACAATTTATTTATTGTATGGCTTGTCAATTATTTCAAGTTTGCGACTTATGGACTTCCAAACTAGTAGTTACAAATTTGATTATATAATAATGTCATTTTCTTCTTCCAATTTGCAAATAATAGATAATCATTCATATCTTACATGAAAAGTTCTCTTCTTCCTAATTTCTTTGAAGGAAAACATAAGAAGACTCGTAATGCATTACCCAGGGAAAACCAAATTGTTTAGAGGCATTATCCATCCTAATAAAAATCCAATGTTGTTGCTAGATCCAAATGTTAAAGGAGCAATTATTGGTGGCCTTCATAATTTGAGATCACAAATGGCTCCTACAATATGATTAACTGAAATATCTCTTCCAAAAGGGAGGACACTAACTTTGAAAGTCAAAATATTATTTGGTAGTGTGTGGATTCGTTTCCAAAAGTTGATCTATAAACAAATTAGTATATTATTATATAACAAATAACCATAAATATAATGTTGTATAATGCATGCTGCTTCCCAATGTTCAATATATTAAGAGGATATAAGCTAACTAGAATGACAATGTTTAAGTCTAATAATAATGGTGTATTAATAACTAATTTAAATTAGATATCTAGTTATCCCATAAATAATATACCTGCTCCTCAGCTTAATACTGAAATTCATATAGACATTTATGGACTTATTTCTTTTGAAACTACTATTGTGGATAGAGTTCTAACTCATAAACCCCCATTGAATCATCTCCATTCAATATAATATCAATTTCATAAGCAATTATAAAGATAAGTCACTAGAACCATATTTAGAATTTAATTTTGAGATAAGAAATTGGTTTGTTTTTAACTGCAAACTTCATACCTTCTATAGTATTATTCCATTGAAGTTCTTGGCATGCTCAAGGAAATTTTTTCTACATCAAACATCAGTAAAACTTATTTTAACCAAAAATTAATTCTCAATAAGAATACATCACATTGAACTAATTAAACAAAGATTCCAACCGAATTAAATCTCACTATTATTCTTAATCTCTACAGAATTTCAACAGCAAATGCATCATCATTGAGCTTTAGATTTTCTAAATTAAGATTGAACCTGTGAAGCATCTTGCCAATGTCCTCTTTGAGAAAGTTCAAAACCTAAAATAGGAATATGCCTAAACATAAGGTCTCACTTGAAGATAATTGTAGTTTGGAATTATTTTGCAATGAATATCGTGAAGGAAAAATGACTTGATTGCTATTTAGGAATCTGGAAAACATATCAATCAAGTTCTCCCCTAGTTGTTCATCTTTTGTATCAACGAGTAGCAAAAAATGGACACAAGTGTACTGACAACAATTTTGATGGCTGATCCATCGAAAGCATATAATCAGGGATGTAAAAGTTCTTCAGGAACTGGTTGGGCCTAAATTTCAAGCCTTGATATGATTATGGTGCAACAAATGCATCTTGAGACTTGAAAATGCGAATCATATTTGAACTAATACTAATTAAGGAAACTAAAACCAAAATGAGATTAACGAAATACTCAATCTTAGCAATTTTTCTAGGGATGATTTTGGCAAGTGTCTTAGCAGCTAATGGAAATCCGCCACATTGATGTCAAATTTCATCCTTGATTGCATTCAAAGTTGGATGGTTTATCATATCTTTCACTGCAACAAAGTCCTAAAAAATCTTTCAACAATTTAATTCATCCAGAGGTGAAACATGAAGTAAGTTCTCCTCATCCACAGTCATCCTTGCTAACTCCTTCGACTAACTAATCACAATGACCGTACCACCATAATTCTTGGGAAATCTTTGTAAGGAATGGCCCCTAATACTTCCCATGTCTTCACCTTCTTCCTCACCTACTTCATTTTTATAAGAATTATGCCTTAGAAGCTTATGAACACGTCAAATATGTCGAGCTTTGAAGATCAACTATTTAGAATAATTGTTTCTATTTTTTGTTGTCTTTTAGGAATCCATATACTAAGTTGTGGTTCCTAATATTTTGCTTATTTTTTCTTAGTTTTTTCTATGTTTTTCTCAATTTTTAGTTACAAACTTTTGTATTTAAGGAAGCTTGATAGATGAAGTCATATTAATAAGTTCTCTGTCCATTCTTTGTTAATATTTTTTTCTTTCTTTATTTCCTTCAAAGTGGTATCAAAGCTCTCTTCTTGAAGGGCCTGTGACTAACAATTTTTCAATGGATTCAAAATCTCCTTTCACTGTACTTGTACCACCTGTCTTCAATGGTAAAGGCCATCACATCTGGGCAGTTAGGATGGAGGCACATCTAAAGGCAAATTATCTCTGGGAAGTTGTTGAGGAGAACTACTAATTTCCTCGCTTGCCTGCAAATCCAACCATGGCACAAATTAAGAATTACAAGGAGAAGAAAACAAGTAAGTCTAAGGATAGGGCTACATTATTTGTTGAAGGCTCACTAGAAATCTTTGTTAGAATTATGATAATGAAATCATCATTTCAAGTATGGAATTTTCTAAAAAAGGAATTTGAATGAGATGAAAGAATTAAGGGAATATAAGTTCTCAATTTGATCAGAGAATTTTAACTTTAAAAGATGAAGGATTCAAATATTGTCAAAAAGTATTACGACATATTACATCAACATTGCCAATTAAGTAAAATTACTTGGCTATGAATTCCTGATTCTATATTGATTCATAAAATTCTTGTAACAGACCCTAAAAGGTTTAAAGCAACCATTTTGTTGTTGGAAAACACCAAGGAATTGTCAAAGATTAATTGGCAAAATTATTGAATGGCTTGGAGGCTCAAGAACAATGAAAGTTTATGAGGTTTGAAGGTTCTATTGAAGGGGTATTAGCAACCAAAGTGCAAACAAACCAAGGAGGAAATGGGAAAATGAAGAAGAATAAGAAGAAAGCCTCGAGGAGAGATTATACTAACACAAAAGGAGGAAGCAAAAATGAGTATCTTCCTTGTAAACATTGTAGAATTAAGGGTCATCCAGCTTTCAAATGCTGGAGAAGACTTTATGTTCAATGTGAGAGATGTTAGGAAGTGGGGAACCACCATAAAATTTGCAATCCAATGAATGAGATTGAAGTCAATTTGTGGCAAAAAAAAATTGCCCAAATTGCTGACCAGCAAGAGGAGGAGCAACTATTTGTAACAACTTGTTTTGCAATGAGTAGCTCTAGTGACAAATAGCTTATAGACAATGGTTGCACTAACCATATGAGTTTTTATTGTGATATTTTCAAAGAGATGGATACATCAGTGATCTTCAAAGTGAAGATTGCTAAAGAAGAATACATGGTTGTCAAGGGGAAAGGAACTGCACCAATTGAAAGTTTCTCAGGTACAAAATTGATTAAGGATGAATTATTTGTGCCTAACGTTAATCAAAATTTGTTGAGTGTCGAATAACTACTTAAGGGACGCTTCAAAAATCATCTTTCAAGGCAACTAATTTTTTTTATCAAAGATGCAGCAGATAAAGAAATATTTAAAGTTAAAATGAAGGATAAGAGCTTTTCTCTTAATCCATTACAAGAGGAATGAGCAGCCTATTCCACAGTTCCTAACATCATTAAAACATGGCACGAAAGATTGCGTCATTTCCACTGTGTTTTAGTGTTGAACTTGTAGAGAAAAGAGCTTACATAAGGGTTACCTCAACTGGAATTAGAATTACAAGGTTACAAGGCTTATCAATATAGCAAGCAAGCAAGACTTCCAATTCAGAAATCTTTTTGGAGAGTAACAAACAAGCTGCAACTCATCTACACTAATCTTGTAGGACCTCAGAGAACTTCTTCATTTTAGGGGAGTAAATATTACATAATCTTTATTGATGATTTAGTTCGTATCTGTTGGATTTATTTTCTTAGATTTAAATATGAAGTTGCAGATATTTTCTTGAGATTAAAGAAATGAATTGAATCAAAATGGTTATACCATCTAAATATTACGATATGATAATGGTAAGGAATATACTTCAAATCAATTCAATTAGTTTTGTGAGGAAACTGACATTGAGTATCAAATGACAGAATTGTACACTCCATAACAAAATAAAGTGACTAAAAGGAAGAACATAACCATCATTAAGATGGAAATATGCATGATGCATGAGAAAGACTTGCCTAAGGGATATTAGGCCGAAGCAACAAACACATTTGCTCTCTTATTAAACAAAATTCCTACAAAGTTTGTGAATGGGATGACTCCTTTTAAGCCATGGTATGAGTTAAACCTAATCTAAAAAACATACAAATCTTTGGTTGTTTGTGATTTATTCATGTGCCATATATCAAGAGGGATAAATTTGATAAAAAGGCCAAACCTGGCATTTTTATAAGCTACAACAATTGCTCTAAAGTCTATAGAATTTTTCAACCTCGATATGGAAAAATTCTAATAAGTAGAGATGTAGGGTTAATGGAGGATGAAAAGTGGAACTGGAATTCAGAAAATGAAACAGGAAAAGATTTAATCAATTTACAGTTGGACGAAGATAATGTTGATGACTTACCTATTAGAGGGATTGAATCCCTTGTAGACATCTATGTAAGATGTAAGGTAGCAGTAATGGAACCAGCTAGAGTTTAAGAAGCAATGCAAGACAAAAAATGGCTTTTAGCTATGAAAGAGGAGATGAGAACCAGCTTTTAACATTAAGAACTAGCTTGTTCAAAGGTCTTCAAATAAAAAGGTCAATAAAGTAAAATTTTCATAACAAAACTCGATGATGATGGGCTAGTAAATAAGCACAAAGCTAGGCTTGTTGTGAAGGGATATGTATAGGTTCTTCTTGTAGATTTTTCAAAGATTTTTTGCTCTTATGACTGTGCTTGATACTATCAGATTGCTTCTTATGATGGCAACCCAAAAGGGCTAGAAAGCATTCTAGTTAGGTGTAAAATATGTTTTTTAAAATTCCTTCTTAAAAGAAGAGGTATTTGTAGAGCAACATGATGGTTTTGTATGCAAAGCCAAGAAGACAAATTCTATCTACTTAAGAAAGCTTTATATGGCCTTAAATAGGCTCCAAGAGCTTGGTAGAGCTAGATTGATGATCATTTGACCAATTTAGGTTTGAATAAAAGCTTAAGTGAGGCAACTTTATATGTAAGAAATGAGGACATTAGCATTATCATTATTTATGTTTATGATCTTTTAATCATAGGAAACAATCAAGAGCTTATTGATAAGCTCAATCTGAAATGCTCAAGGAATTTAAGATGACAAACTTGGGATTGATGACCTATTTTCTGGGTCTAGAAGTAAGGCAATGGAGGAATGAGATTTCATCAGTCAGAGGAAGTATAAGAAATTTCATATAAAGAGTTGCAAGGCCACAGAAACTCCTATGAAAGCAAAAATCAAGCTTTTTAGATATGATGGATCAGCCAAAGTGGATGGGAATCCCCACAAAAACTTGATTGGTTATCTCATATACCTCACAACTTCTAGGCCTGACATAGTGCAGGTTGTAAGTCTTGAAAAACTCTACTATATTCAAATGATCCTCCCATATGGTCTTCATCTTTAAGAGCTAATGTATATCTAGATCTTATCCACCACATCATCCAAGATCTCTCATTAATCTCTATCTGTTGATGATGAGTCATCAAAACCTAAAGTTTTTCATAACACAAAGGTTTGGTCTAATGCTTACCCATGTCAAGTCCGTTAGTCAAGGTCCGTCTATTTGAGCACATATTAAGTCCCTAGAGTTCTCACATGTTTCCTCTCATGCATATGATCCAAGTAGCCTTTAACTCAAGGTCCATCTCAAGCTATATTTTGATCTCACATCCAAATATTGCATTTTATTGAAGACTTTTGCCAATGTGCACCAATATATGCCAACTCATTTACAATGTTCGTTTTACTTACCTACTCGCAAATCTTTGTCTTGTTCTATTGTCTTGTGTGTCAAAAATTGGTTAAGGCTCCCCAATGCTCACACAATTCCTTCATTAGAATTTATGGGTTTAACAAAATCTATATGCTGAGTTATAGTTCCTCATATTTTTCTCATTTTTACTTTGTTTTTTTCCATGTTTTTCTTAAGTTTTAATTACAAACTTTTGTATTTAAGCAAGCTTCACAAAAATAAGTTATATGTCCATTCTTTGTTAATATATCTTATTTCTTTATTTCCTTCAATTTTCTTCTCTAGACAATGAGCTACTTTTAAGCCTTCCAACATGCCATGAACTTTCCAAACATCATCCAACGCAATTAAGTACCTCTCATTAGATGATAAGGTATTTAGAATACCCAAAAGCTTCGTACCTAGAGTTTCGACGTCCAACTTGTCCAATTTGTAATCCAACTTTTTGAGAACTAACTTCACAATTTTGTTCCCGATAGTCAAATCTGACAGAGAGATCCAATCCCTGTGGAGAAACTCTTCTCTCATCCTTTCACAACTGAAAACCTCCTGCATAAATGTTGCCTTCCCTAAGCCACCCATTCTATAACTTCCCAACACCTTGAACTCAATGTCAATATAGGATTTGTCATCAAAAAGTTTCACTTCAATATTGGCAATATAGTCATCTAATCCAACAATTTGATAACCATTTTCTAATGAAATGTATACCAAATCTTCTGATACTTCTTGTTTTGGTTGCTTGTTTACAATTCTTTGAAAGTTTCCTCAGATGACAGCCAGTCGAGTCTTCATCTTTCTAACGAAGTAAAATTCTGTAACAAGCTTGAGATGCTTGAAAGTAGAGTGATTCTTGAGGGCCTTGATGTATTGGCTCTGCACAAAGATTTTGTACTCGACAATGGCATCATTGAGCTCATAAAGCAATGGGGGAAGTTTTAGGGCAATAGGTGAGCGAATCTTCTTATGGATCTTATGTTCTATCAACCTAATGGTAGAAGTTGTCTTCGACTCCTCTCCTCGAGTCAACTATGGAAGTTTGATATCCTCTCTTTAAATTATTTATATTCTCATGGTACTGTTGGAAATCAACTGTGATCATATCACAAGCACAATAGAAAATAATTTTAACAATTTTCAATCGAATCTCGATAATTGAATAACTCGAATAATAAAACATGAATTGTAAAACAAGAAATTGTACCTAATTCTTTTTTCCCGTTGAAATCCTTTGAAAGTTTTTCGTTATGTTAATCACAAGTTGTTCACATGTCCAGCTTCAAATGGTATCCACAAAGCAACTTCTTAACTCTTAAGAGGAATTAAGCAGGAGTACTAGCTCCCTAATGCTTACTCCTATTTATAGAAAAAACATTAAGGTTTTAAAACTTTTTTATGAAAATTAAATGCCTTAATTATAATTAAAGCCATAATTTAATTATAATTAATTTAATTTTAATAAAATCAAACGTCTCATATTTTATCCATAAAGTTTCTCAAACTTTATAACTAAGTCCAAGTTAATTAAAATTGATTTTTCTTCACAAACTGTCCTTTAATGTGTAACCCATTAGGTTCCTAATATATTGGCAATGATTATAAATTATAATTATAATTCATAATTATAATCAGATAAATTAAAATTTCTTTTAATTTATCTTTAATTCTCTAACTAAATATTTTATAATCATATATCACAAATTCACGATTAACGTTCAGCAACATGTCATGACCACCCAAATATCAGGAATGTCAAAGTGGTTTGACTTAACCTATTCATACATAGTTATGATGTGTAATTTAATCCTTTTGTCATCTAATGTTCCAATTAGACAAAGTAGGTATAATCTTTTCGTCTAATTATATTCATTCTTGCTAATTAGTAGTTGATTTATAATTTATATTTGAAAAAACCTTTTCAAATGTCAATTTACTTTAACTAGAGAATTTCATAAATCACTACTAATCAAGAACAGTATAAAATTCTCTCAAATTCCTTTAGAGTGACAAATCCTTCATTGACTTACTCAACTATCTCCATATGGTTCATACTACATCCAAGTACCATCGACTTAACTATCCTAGGATGGTTCATAAGTAGCATCAAAATACAGTAATTCCTATATGAGATACCTTGGTAATATTAAGTCTAAGGATTAATTATACAACCATCATTATGAGGAAATCTATATACGCATAAGTAATATTCCATTTGGGATTCTCATAATCGAGTCAGTTCAGTGACTTATTCTCTAATAAGCACTCACACATTAGTTTAAGTATCTCCATATTTTAATTTATAAGATTAATTAATTTTTTCATAAGAAAGAAACATAATGTGTGTTAGTTTTTACCGTTTCAACAATATCCTATCTTAATGAAATTACAACTAGGAATATTTAGGAATAATACAGAAATATAATTAAATCTCATAATTATGATCTCATTATAATTTTAATTACACAATAATTATTTTAGTGATTTTACCTTTAGTATTAAAACATCAAATGTAATTAACTTAATACGCCTTTTCCTTATTTAAATAATAATATCATAAATCAAATTGCGACTAGTCGATTAGCTACAAGGGAATCAAGTAACAATCTCCCACTTGAACTAAAGCCAATCATTTAAATATCTCATACCATATCACCATATGATGATTATGCTAATGATGAGACAATGGCTTAATGAGAAAATTCTACAATATTCTCTACAGTAAGCATTTGCTTAACTCTTACAATTTTCATCTTAATTATCATCATATTTAAGAAAATTTTGCCTAAATACATCTTTAGATCTTTGACGAGACCTTAGCTTACATACTCAATGACTCTATCTTGAACAATGCAATAAACAATACTAAGTTCACTAAAGAACTTATTGATCCAATTAATCATTTACATTAAATGAAAAATGTATTATGGTTTAATTAGCAACTATTGCTACATTGGAACCTTTCCAATCTAAAATGATATTGTTCTAAGTAAAATAAACATTAATTAGGATGTACCTCTAAAGGCAATACCCTTATCTATATCAACCCATACATATAATACTGGATATCTTTAATACTTCACAAGTATCTGATATCTCAAATACTAAACATCTTTATTACATTATTTATGTACTTGGACTTAAATAGGTGAACAACTTCCAATTTATTTCTATATATCTAATTCCTAAAATTAACTTGTTACCTTTTCATATCCAACAAGAGTTGTTCTAAGATAATTATGTTTTCAACAATTGAAAATTAGAATTATTATTTTCTATGAACAATATGATTCTACATACTCCCTTTAAAGAGGACAGTTATACTCCCACTAACCTTCTTGTAGACATGATAAATTCGCAACCACCTTTAAAAAAATTCTTTTAATTCATAATGAATCTTTCAATTCTCATGGCCTTTCAACTATACATCAAATTTATCAATAAAGGAACTAGTTGCTATTTGATGTACTGTCATGAGACTTGAACTTTTCAAATTTCATCTTACTCCCATTACTTATCTTGAGAATAATTCTCCTGTAAGTAGTAATTGAAACAAACAATTTGTTCAATAGGTCTATAAGATATATCCAACTATTTAGATATCTCATAACCTTCTGTTACCCATTTTAGTTCCAAACTTAATAGATAATGTATGCTTTAACCAAGCATCACATCTTTCAATCATTAACTTTGACTCTTTCAAAGACTTAGTGTTTCATATCTAATATGAAATCTTATTAATTGATTCAATTAGAACTAATGAAGGTAAGCCATTATACTAGGCATAGCTATAAGAAACATAATATTGCATCATACAATGTCTCATATTGTATTTTTCTCCTTACATAAATCCATACTCTTATGAATTTAGTTGTCAAGGTATTCACTAGAGAATCTTACTCCTTAAAGATAACCAAAAATTTAAAACTCATTACAACGATCTTATCGAAGTGCTTCAGTGTTCTCAACACTTAATTTCTACCTAGATTTAAACAATTTGAACCCTTCAAAATTTTAAACTATTATCTCATTTAATAAATGTGACTATATCATATAAAGTCATTAGTAATCTAACGAAATATAAGTATTATCCTTTTATGAATTGTTATTCCATCCAATAAATCACATGTATAAGATTTAACAATCCAATACCATCATCATCCTTTCACCAAAGGTTGATTTGGTTATTTTTAAACTTGACAAGTTTCATACAATTTATAATTAAAAGGATACATATATTGTATGTAACTTTATGATTCTTGTTATGTTGATTTAACCAACATGGCATAAAAGGATACTCTCGGTTATCCAACTTTTATTCTTGCCTTCTATGTTAAGCATAATTCTTCTTTGATCCAACACATACAAACTATTTGCATAAACTTGGGTCAACTACATTTACTCAACAATTTATTTCTTATCATGCTTTGAACATTATAATAATGTTAAAGCTAAATTCAGTATTAAATACTCATAAGCATGAACTAAAAAATATATATGATCTCTATCATATCTCGTATAGGCAAGAAAAGTCATGCAATAATTTCTTTTTATGACAACTATTATCATACTATAGCATAGCCTTTAATGGAAGTCTATATTTATACTTTTAGTAGGCTAAATTAAGTGAAACAATTTCAAGGTACTGTACCTTTTAGTTGTATTCTCTGCAACTTCTTGCATCTTGCTATCATGATGTTGACATACATCCTACATGTTGTTGTCAAAATTTATGAGACATTAGACAACTCAAAATGTTAATACATTTTTGTCATCTATATGATTTTGACATATCTTTAAAACTTTGTCACCAAATCCTCAGCAGGGATTATAGCAAAAATTGTATAATGGGCATTCAATCTTTCTTTTCTAACTTTGAGAACTCTTTTCAAATATAATGCTATGTCCAAGAAATTTGGTTCACTAACTTTTAGTATCAATTATACTAATTAAGGTAAATTCCACTTAGAACAAAATATAAATGTAAGAAAAACAAGTAATTAATTATTTTTCATGATTACCAAATGAGATTAAGATTTTAATCATGTATTTGGTTACTCCCTCTATTTCATTTGAAATTATTGCCCTCACTACTATTTGGAAAGATTACGCTAATCTTCTAGTGGCTAGGATCCTATTCAAATTTAATTGATTTTCATTTTGCTCAACAAACCAACTAAACTTAAATTAGGTGGATATCAACTTTATCAATCACATCTCATATCACTCGTAAATCTGTTAGGTGACAACTTTTGCAAAAACGCATCTTATATGTTCCTCTTAACCTGATTGGTTGAAGCCACCTTGAGTTTGCTCAACAAATCTACAATAAATGAAACTCTGGTTTACTCTTATAACAATAGAAAGCAACAATCACGTTCTTAACGTGTACTATATGAACATGAGTTTGCTCATCTAAATCACACAAGTAGAACCCACTATTATAAGACTAAACATGTTTGGGTTAAAGTGACCTTGAGTTTGCTCAACAAGCCTACAATAAATAGAACTCTGGTTTATTCTTATAATAATGGAAGATAACAATCATGTTTTTAACATGCACTTAATATTTTAACGAGATATTTTAATTTTGTTCATCTCATCAATCATGAGTTTGTATGTAAAATATCATACATATAAAACATACAAATTAAATTAACATATATATATATATTCCAACTACTTGAAAATTTTTAAATTTTCTTAGAATCATTGATTCTTAATTGAATTAAATTTATATTCCAAACACAAATTCATTGTGATTTGAAAACAAAATTTCAAATCCAATTAAAAACTATTTCCAATTATCTTGAGTCCTTTAACAAAATTTAATAGAAAACAATTTTCAATAAATTGTACTTCTTATTTATTATAGTTTAGAGAAACTCCATTTTCAAAAGTATATTAATAATACATTATAATCCTATTTGAAAACTATTTCTAATATAACTAGAAATTACTATTTCTAATATAACTAGAAATTACTATTTCTAATCTCATTAGAAATTGCTTTTCCTTAATTAGAAAACTATTTTCTAATATTGTAAGGAAACTACTTTCAAAATTAAATAAAACACTTTTAAATTTAATTAAGAAAGTCATTATATTATTTATTTAGAGATTGATTTCTTAATTAATTAGAAAAGTTTTTCTTAATAAATTATAAAACTATTTTCAAAAATATTAAAGAAATCTCATTTTCTTAGTTAATAAATGAAAACTCTTTTTAAAAATTTAATGAAGAAAAATCCTTTTTCTAACAAATCAAGAAACTTATTATTCATAAATAAAGAAAAATTTCTAAATAAATTGAATAATAATTCTCTAAACAAATGAAATAATAAATTCAATTTATCTCAATCAAATTGAAATAAATAAATTTAATTAAAAATTTCTTAATTTTAAGGAGTCAAATTAATTAATTTATATCTAATTAAAACTAATTAATTCTTATTTTAAAAATTAATTTTCTAAAATTAATTAGGAATCAATGTAATTATTAATCTTAATCATATTACAAAAAATAATTACTTTAATTTTTGAAATTAAGACCTCATCTTAATTAATATAATGTCAACATATTTCTAACTTCTAACATAATCTAATCTTGAAAAAATTATTTAAAACATTTACATGATTATAATTGTTGACTTGATAACTAAAGTTAATAATTAAACTTTTTGAAAAATTAAACTAAACTAAAAATATTCCAAATAAAAATTTTCTTTGGAAACAATTTTCAAAAATTGAAAAAGCTTTTTTTAATTTTATTAGAAATATAAACTAATTTAATCTCTAATAATTAATTGAAATTAATACTTAAAATCATTGGTATGAATTTCGTACCGTACCGGTCGGTACGTATCGTTCCGGCCGAAAATCGGTACCGGTACCGGTACGGGTATAGGTGGTACTAGTAAAAAATACCGGTCAATACCGGCCAATTTTGGTGATACCGGTCAAATACCGACCGGTATCGAAAATTTTAAAAAATTTAGAGACTTTTTTGCAAAATTTTCAAAATTTTCGTCCCTTCCTCCTACCTCTCCTTCCCCCTTTTTTTCAAAGTTTTTAAAATAATAATAAATATTTTATTACTAATAATAATAATAAATTAAATAAAACTTAAAAATAAAATTTTTTATTTTTATTATTAATAAATTATTTCTATTTTATTAATTATTACTAATAAATTATTTTTATTTAAATTTATTTTAATATTTTATATAATATTTATTAATAAATACTAATAAATT
>JANZLX010166711.1:0-13841 GCA_025531955.1 Erythroxylum orinocense
AATGAATAGTAACACACCAATTTGGTGTGTTACTATTCATTGCACCAAAAAATTTGGTGTTTTGGTGTCTTGGTTGGAGTGAATTTTTTGCGTGTCTTGGTTGGAGATGCCCTGATTATATGATATGGATAAGATTCTCTACGACCATTATGATATTCTAATTTTGCGACCATTCTGATATTCTAATTTTGCGGGCTCCTGCAAATATAATAATCTCATGTGAAATAATATACTCGTTTGCGGATATTGAAATTGGACTCTATCTGCTTTATCAAGGTTCTCGGTTTCCGCCAAAGCTAAGTTTTCTCTGTCTGCTCTATCGTTGCAACTGGTTTGCTCGGTTCCGAGTTAACATCTAATACCCGATTTGGTTTTTGGTTGTTTTCTGGGTTAAGGTTCGTGGGTTTTCAGTTTCTTCTTTTGGTGCCTTAAGTTCAGTTATTTGCCAATAGTCTTTATTTGCAATGCATTTAATTTGTTTCTGTGTTATCTTAGGAAGTGTTCAGTCTGGGTCAACATCAGAAACCTTAATGTGAGTTCCTTTTTGGTTTCTTATAGAATCTTGTACACCTAAATTAGTTGAACTTGCCATCGAGTTGTTTCTGGGATTTTTCATCTTCTTCTTGGAGGTGGGGGTGGGTTGGAGACATTTACTCTCATTTATGCTCTCTTTTTTGTCAAACTTAATAACTTGGCATATTAGGCACCGAAAAGTGGGGGTGGGGTGGAGACATATTTACTGTCATTTATGCTCTCCTTCTTATCAAACTTAACAGGCTCGGCGTATTAGGCACTGAATTTTGGTGCCTAACATGCCTAATAAGGTAAATAATAATTGGGCAACTTTTAAGATAAACAAAGAGAACGCACCCTATTAGTAGAGAAGAGAGATCTAAGATGAGAGAGAAAAGAAATAAAAAGATAGACAAAAATATTATGTGCATTTTTGTGGGTCTAGTTTTTCTTTGTAATTTTCTATTTTTCAGTAGTAAAATTCTTCTATCCTTGTCAGTGATTTCTACCCTAATTTAGAGGTTTTTCACGTAAAATTTGTATATTTATTACTATTCATTTAGTTTATTTAACTGCGAACCTACTCTAATCCAGTTAATTTTTACAACAAGTGGTATCAGAGCTAATTGAGAAAATTACGACGAATTTTTTGGCGTAATCCGTTTGGAGTTCAGGTGAGCACAGTGAAAGTTGGTGAACAGTAATCACAAAAGGTGATAATTGTTCATGCATTTATTTTTGCATTAAAATGTGCAGTTGTTATAACGCATACAGTACTATTCACATGTACGGTACTATTAACATATACGAAACTATTCATATGTACGGATGCTATTAGTATATACGAATACTATTAACATAAAATAGTGAGAGCCAAAATTATGTTCATGATAGAAGCAATGACAGCAAAATTTGATATTGAAAAATTCAATGGGAGTAATTTCTCATTGTGGATTGAAATTGACGGAAATGCTATTGCACATCTTCATCTAATTCTAGCAGATGGGGGGTTGTCAAGCATAAAGGAGAAGAAGACGGCAAAAGAGATTTTGGGTCATCTCACAAAATTGTACGAAGTCGAATCACTCCACAACAAAATTTTTCTGAAGAGGAAACTATATATTTTACGCATGGCATAATCCACTTCAGTGACGGAGCACTTAAATATTTTAAATACTCTATTTTCCTAACTCACAGCATTGGGGCACACAATAGAGATAAGTGAACGAGCAGATCAATTCGTCATTAATTTAACAAACAACATAGACACTCTGGTCTTTGACTATATTGCAGTTATTATTCTGAAAGAAGAAAGTCGGCACAAAAGTAAAGAAGATAGGCTGGCAAATTCTCAACAAGCGGAGGCCTTGGCGGTGACGAGAGGAAGATCAATAGAATGTGGCTCAAGTGGGAGTTATAATCATGGTAGATCAAAATCTAGAAGTAAGAAGAATTTCTAGTACTACAATTGTGACAAGAAAGAGCATCTGAAGAAGGATTGTTGGAATATGAATAAGAAATATTCTATTCTTCAAGGAAATGTGGCAAATACTTCAGATGATGGAGGTGCAATGGTGTGAAGCGGCAACGACTATTGGAGGTAAGAGAAGATTTGTTGATGCATGACTTCTCGACTTAGTAGCTACTTTTTATATGACCTCTCGAAGAGAATGGTTTTATCAATATGAATCTGTCTCTGGAGGATCTATGTACAGCTGTAATGATCAAACTCTGAAGATCGTTGGTATCGGCAGTGTAAAATAGAAAGGACTAACCTTAATGCGGAAATACCGGATCGTTTTGCTTCGATTTACGGTTGGCTACTAGAGTCACCGATTAATCACGTCCCAAACTCTATGCTTTTGATAGTTGCTTTTTTGTGTGAAAGTATGGAGAGAGCAGTTTAAGAATATCAGGATGTCCTCTTATAGATGAGGCCGATAACCGTAAAGATGTAACTTCCGACAGGCAGCATCAAGTTAAAGATGTATAATGGGATGCACTCTCTTTGTTTATCTCCTACTTATCTATAGGCAAAAATAGGCAAGAGATTGAAGGTTGGTTAGCCAAATTGACCAACCATTATTTGTCTTATTAGGCATGTTAGGCACCGAATTTTGGTGCCTAACACGCCAAGCCTACTAAGTTTGACAATTTCTCTACTTGAAGATTTGATTTAGAATCAATCATATCTTCACACAATTCTTTCTATCTTGCCACTTCATGCTGCTTACGTCTCTATCAGGTCACATGAGGATCAACACTACATAACTCAATCATATCTTCACACAATTCTTTCTATCTTGCCACTTCATGTTGCTTACGTCTCTGTCAGGTCACACGAGGATCAACACCACATAAACTTGTCACCATTGATTGCTTTTCTCATAAAATCTGCAACTATCCATTGTACGAATTTGCTGCTTGTACATCGTTCCTTCTTCCACATTCAAGTTCAATATCAGTTCGTTCGTGAGAAAATGGAAGAAAAAACGGTAGACATATAAAAAATTCATAAAATGGATAACTTGACAGATTTTATAACAAAAGCAATCAATTGTGACAAGTTTATGTAGTGTCAATCCTCGTGTGGTCTGATAGAGACGTAAGTAATATGAATCGGCAAGATAAAAAAGAATTATGTGAAGATAGGATTGATTCTCAATCAAATCTTCAAGTGGGAGAATCGTCAAACTTAATAGGCTTAGCGTGTTAGGTATCGAATTTCAGTGCCTAACATGCATAATAAGACAAATAATGGTTGGCCAATTTGACCAACCATACCTTCAATCTCCTGCCTATTTACAAAGAGAGTGCATCCCATTAGCAAAGATGTGAGGTGAGAGAGAGAAAAAAAAATGAAAGAGAGACAAAAATATTATCTTTATTTTTGTGGGTCTAGTTTTCTTTATAATTCTCCTATTTTTTTTATGTAAAATTCTTTTATCTTTGTCAATGATTTTTACCCTAATTTGGGAGATTATCCACGTAAAATCTGTGTGTTCATTATTATTCTTTCAATCATATTTAACTGCGAACCTATTTTAATCCGGTCGATTTTTGCAACACTTTTCATGTTAAGTTTGACTTTTAATTTTTTTTGTTCAAAGTTTAAATTTTCAGGAAATATGCTAGTTTCTATTGGTAGAATTTTGTTGTGATTAGGTTTCTTTGAATTGGCTGAAGATGTTAGCCATGAACCGAAACCGTTACTGGTTTATCAGAGGAAGAAGAAGCGGACCGTTGAGGTGGAGAGAGAATGATGAGTTGGAGTGTGATGCATGCATGCTTAACCGTTAGGGAGAATAAGGGAATGATTGTGTGGGGTGTACGGGTACACTAGGAGGAGGATATAAGTTAGTTAGAAATGATGAGAGAATCATCTTTTATTCAGATATCAGTCTATTGTACAGCCTTTGGCCAGGGAGCTATAGCTCTAAAGAGTTTTATCAATACATATTGTCCATTTTCTGGAATTTTCCTACCCTTACTCTACCAAACTGGTGCGGTGAGCGTGGAGCCTCATGACCAACACCAGAATGGAGAATAGGCTAGAAGTGGTAGAGAGGAGTCTGGGAGCGATGGAGCAAAGACTAACAGGGCTTGATTGAGAACTAAGTGAGATTAAATCGATGCTCGTTGCTGCGTTGAAAGGAAAAGCAACGGAAGAAACATTGGGTGGGCAGTCGTCGATGACAGAGGGGGGCTCGGCCAGTACCCCTGTTCCTGGGCAGTCATCGGCACGGGTAGTGACTCTTGACGATGTGCAAGTAGCTGCCAAGCGTATTGAGCTACCGAACTTTACCGGTGTAGACCCCATGAGCTGGGTCCGACGAGCAAAGTAATATTTCCAGGTGCAAGAAACCCCGGAAGAAAAGAAGGTCACGTTGGCTTTAGTGTGCATAGAGGGTCATGCTCTCTACTGGATCAGTTGGCTTCAAGATCGAAAGCCCCTAATGACCTGGGAGGACGTGAAGAGAGAAGTGTTCACTAGGTTCGGAGGTGCGCTGACGACTAACCCCTTTGAAGCTTTAGCGGCTGTTCGTCAAAATGGGGTAGTGGATGAATTTATTCAGGATTTCGTGGCAAAGGCAGTGCAAGTTAGGGGGTGTTCAGAAGAGTTTTTCATTGGGCAATTTCTGAATGGACTCAAGGAGGAGATTAGGGCACGGATTCGTTCGCATGAGGCTGTAGATCTCTATCGGACAATGAACTTAGCCAGAGAAATTGAACATGAACAGGAAGTTTTGAGCAGGAAGAAGAGTGTGCAGTCATATTCTCATAGAGAGGGCTTTGGCTTAGGGATGAAAGCAGGGTCAGTAATTGGAGACAAAGGGCCTCAGACCACCTTTCACGTTACTAATGGAAGGAAGAGTGGATTTGGAGCTGGGGTGACTCACCCAAATGCTGGATCGGCCCAATCTTGGAGTCATTGGAAGGGGACCACCGGGCCAGCTCAGTCTGGAGGGAGTAGCATTGGGTCAAGTGGCCATACGGGTTCAACCCCAACCAGAGGAGTCCGACAATACACCCAAAAAGAGTTTCAAGAAATTAGGGCAAAGGGGCTTTGCTATCGTTGCCTTCAACCCTATCATCCTCTTCACCAATACCAGGGAGCCTCACTACACACAGTGATATTGGCTGACAATGATTCGTCAGAGAACAAGGGCGAGGGGATGCCGCCGAAGATGGAGCTGCAGGAACTTCCGAACGACCAGCAATTTACGAATCTCGAACTTCCTTATTTTGCTCTTAGTAGGTGCGGAAGTCACCAAACCATGAAGCTACGAGGGTTGGGTTGTGGTGTAGCCGTTATTATTATGGTCGACAGTGGGGCGAGTCACTGTTTCGTCACTAAGGGGGCAGCAGAGAAGATGGGACTCCATGTTGAACCAACATTGCGGACTAGTGTGCGGTTGGGAGATGGGCGACGTGAAGAAACCCAGGGTCTCTGCCGAAATGTTTCAGTAGAAATTGGGGGTGCTAAATTTCTGGTCGATTGCTTTGTGTTTCCTTTAGGTGGGGTCGACCTCATTTTGGGAGTCTCATGGTTGCAACAGTTGGGCGATGTTAAAGCAAATTGGGGTCGCATGACTATGGAGTTCCAGTTTGGTAGGCGAACAATCAAAGTTGATGGAGATCCTTCTCTAGTTAATACCCCAGCAACAGTTCGGTTTTTGCAAAAATCAAGTCCGACTAGTTACGGCTTGGTACTTTGGCAAACTTCCTTGATAGAATTGAATTCGGCTGAGGGGGAACGTTCAAATGAACAGGAGTCAGACTTACAACAGTTACTTCAGAAGTTTGCAAGCCTGTTTAACGAGCCTTCGGGGCTACCGCCACATCGCGTCATTGACCACAATATACCTTTACAACAAGGGATTACTGTTGTGAGCGTAAAGCCTTATCACTACGGTCACACGCAGACGGATGAAATAGAATGGCAAGTATCTGAGATGCTAGCGACTGGTATAATTCAGCCAAGTTTTGGGCCATTTTCCAGTCCCGTTTTGCTAGTAAGGAAGAAAGATGGAGGGTGGCGGTTCTGTGTTGACTATAGGGTGCTGAACAAGGTAACTGTGGCGGATAAGTATCCGATTCCGGTGATACAGGAACTACTGGATGAATTAAATGGGGCTGGGTTCTATTCCAAGGTCGATCTACGATCTGGGTACCACCAGATCCGAGTACGGGCTGAAGATATTCCTAAAACGGCCTTTAGGACACATTCCGGACATTAGGAATTCAAGGTGATGCCTTTTAAGCTGAAAAATGCCCCGGCTACGTTTAAGCGACCATGAACGAGTTTTTCCAACCATATTTGCGACGGTACGTACTGGTGTTCTTTGATGATATCCTTATTTATAGCAAGGATTAGGAAGAGCATTTGGGTCACTTGTTGGTTGTTTTGGGGATATTGGAGGAGCAACACTTTGTTGTAAATGAGAAGAAGAGTCAATTCGGGCATACCAAAATTGAGTATTTGGGCCACATAATCTCAGTGGGTGGTGTTTCTATGGATCTGGCAAAGGTGGCAAGTATACTCACATGGCCGCAACCTCGATCGGTAAAAGGGGTGAGAGCTTTCCTTGGCTTAACCGGATACTACCGAAGGTTTATACAAAATTATGGGTACATAGCGCGTCCATTGACCGAGTTACTGAAAAAGGGGTCTTCTCAAAAGTTTTCATAGACAGCTGAGGCGCAAGCAGCCTTTACCGCACTTCAACAGGCTTTGACCACTGCACCCATACTAGCTATGCCTAACTTTCACCAACCTTTTGTTGTAGAATGTGACGCATCCAGGGGAGGGGTAGGAGCAGTGTTAATGCAAGGAGGACGACCAATTGCCTTTTACAGCAAAAGTTTGGTGCCACGGAATTTAGCTAAACCAGCTTATGAGAAGGAGTTAATGGCCCTTGTGATGGCCATCCGACATTGGCGACCATATCTCGTAAGGGGCAAATTTATGGTACGTACAAACCATTGTAACTTGAAGCATTTACTTCAGCAGCAAATCACGACTCCGACTCAACAAAACTGGGTGGCGAAGCTTATTGGGTATGAGTTCGACATAGAATACAAGCCGGGCATATTGAATAGGGCTGTGGATTCGTTGTCCAGGTGACAAGAGGATGTTGAGTTGTCCGTAATTTCTTTTCCTTGCTGGACTCAATGGGCAGATCTAGACAAAGCAATGGTAGCAGATGATACTTATCAGAAACTTAAAATGTAGATTATTGACTGCCCTGCTGAATTCAAGAAATACAAGATTGTGAATGGTAGAATTTTTTTTATGGGGAAGCTATTCTTACCTGCTACTTCTTCGTGGATTCCTAAGCTAATTCAAGAGTTCCACTGCACCCCTCAAGGTGGACATTTCGGAGCCTATAGGACGTATCGAAGAGTGGCCGCCAATGTTCATTGGGTGGGGATGATGAAACAGATTCTGAAGTTTGTGGCTGAATGTCAAACATGCCAACGCAACAGATACAACACTCAAGCTCCTACGGCCTGCGGGGTTACTACAGCCATTACCCATACTGACTCAAGTATGGGAGGATTTATCCATGGATTTCATCACTGGTATGACTCGTTCTCATGGAATTGATTGTGTGTTGGTAGTAGTCGACCGTTTGAGCAAGTATGGTCACTTCATTGGTCTTCGACATCCGTTCACTGCACGATCGGTGGCTGAAGTGTTTTCTAAGGAGATCGTGAGGCTTCATGGAGTACCACACTCCATTGTTAGTGACAGGGACCCTTTATTTATGATTAATTTCTGGTTAGAATTTTTCAAAGGATGGGGAACCCAACTGAGAATGAGCACTGCCTACCATCCGGAGACGGATGGCCAAACGGAAGTTTTGAATAGATGTTTAGAAACCTATTTGCGATGATTCTCTTCTGAACAACCTAAAGCTTGGAGTCGTTGGTTGCATTGGGCCGAATATTGATATAACACCAACTTTCAAGGCGCTACTCAATCCACTCCTTTTGAAATAATGTATGGTCGGAAACCTCCAACTCTTGTTCAGTATTTACCTGGAGAATTTAAGACTGCGGCAGTGGCAGTAGAACATCAGGACCAAAATGAAATCTTGAGGTAGCTACGCTATAATTTGCTAAAAGCGCAGCAAAGGATGACTACGCAGGCCAATAAACACCGACGACATGTTGAGTTCCAGGTGGAAGATTGGGTCTACTTAAAGATTCGGCCACATCGACATACCTCTCTTACACAACGAGTGTATCATAAACTCACTCCTCATTATTACAGGCCATTTCGGGTGCTGCAGAAAATAAGTCCGGTGGTGTACAAATTAGACTTGCCACAGACTTCGAGGGTTCATCCCATTTTTCACATTTCTCAACTAAAGAAGGCAGCCGGTGACCATCAAGTTTTAGATGAGCTTCCTTCCAATTTAATTGCTGAACAACCAAGTTTCATTCCAGAGCACATTCTTGAGACCAAGTCCTTCAACCCTCCTGCCACTCCTTGTCACCAGCTGTTGGTCAAATGGGTTGCCAAAGGACCTAATGAAGCTACTTGGATCAGCTGTTCTGATTTTCAGGGGCAATTTCCTGAGTCTGACCTTGTGGAAAAGGTCTGTTTCCAGAGAGGGCGTATTGTTAGCCATGAACCGAAACCGTTACTGGTTTATCAGAGGAAGAAGAAGCGGGCCGTTGAGGTGGAGAGAGAATGATGAGTTGGAGTGTGATGCATGCATGCTTAACTGTTAGGGAGAATAAGGGAATGATTGTGTGGAGTGTACGGGTACTCTAAGAGAAGGATACAAGTTAGTTAGAAATGATGAGAGAATCATCTTTTATTCGAATATCAGTCTGTACGGCCTTTGGTTAGGGAGCTATAGCTCTAAAGAGTTTTATCAATACATATTGTCTATTTTCTGGAATTTTCCTACCCTTACTCTACCAGAAGATTTGATCATTTTCTGGTAATTGAAATTAAGTGTTGTGTTTTGAATTAACAATGTGCTTTGTTGCATTCGTTGATAGTGATTTTGAACAATTTTCTGTTTTATTAGATATTGATGTGATACACATGCCAATGCGGAGCATAATTGGATGATAATGGCGGTTCAGGCAACTGATAAAACGGTTCTTGATGATTTTTATGATGATGTATATGCCCCCCTAGTTTTCAAAAGGAATAGTAGCACAAACTCTTAAACAAAACCAGATGAATTCATAATCAACCATCATCCTCGTCCAACAATGCCAATGGTCAAAGCTCAAACAATCAGAAGTGGGAAACGACTGCTCCATCTTTGGGGGCATCACTGATGAAATCTCCTATGGTGAGCCCTAAAGGATCTACATCGTCAGTCAAGTTATCTACAATGACGTCACTGGAAACAAATCCTAAATTCTCAAGTTCTTTAGATAATCAGGGCAGTCATCTAAACAGATTGCAACTGCTGCTGTCAAGGATGAAGTTAAACAAGAGAATAGTTAACGGGATTTATGTTATATTTCAATTTATTCTATTATATTTATTTATGTTATATTTCAATTTATTCATTTAAAAACTTTACTTTAAACATAGTCTTTAATTAAAAGAGAAGTATATGTAGGCTATTGTTGATGCTGTTAAGAAGAAGAACTTTCTCTGAACTTAGGGAGAGGTTTTGTTTCTATTTAATTTTTTCTGTATCTGGGGAATGGAGGGGGGGAAGGAAAAGAAGGTGTTTTTATTTTAAGAAGGATAAGAATTATTAGAATTAACATAGCCACTAAAATTTATGTTTTGCAGGTGGAAAGAAACAAAGCACGATAATACTGCTACATGGTTAGCCTTTTGGAATGATCCAATCAATCCGAAAGAGTTCAAATATGCATTCTTGAAGGCCAGCAGTTCCTTGAAGGGGCAAAGTGACAGGGAGAAATATGAGAAAGCAAGAAAGCTAAAGGTAGTGATCTAAATGCTTGTAGTTTTCATGGGTTGAGATTTGGAGCTAGTAGCCTGCCGTTCAGTTGCTAAGTGTATTTAATTGCAGGACTGCATACACAACATAAGAGCAGCTTTGATGAAGACAAGTTGCAAGAGAAGTTGCTTCAACATGGAAAGACAATGTAAATGAACACAAACATATTCCTCGGATGAGGTCTGTTTCATTAGTAAGTGAGTGGTAGTTTTCAATTAAATGTTCTTTGAATATGTTGATGTTCTTCTTGAAGTCTTGATTAATAAATAATAGTTTGTTTGAATTTGAAAGAGGATATTTGATATGATTTGTTATATTCTTGTAATCAACTTGTTTACGTACTTGAGCATGTTCATGATCATGATCATCTGCTTCAAACTCGGGAAAGTGAGTTAGATTTGAACTCAAGGTCTCTGAATCACATAATATCAAACAAAACAAGCCGAGCAGAATGAAACTGAAATTGTAATCACCCCCTTTCTTACTGAAATAATCAAAATATCTTACTGCTTTAAATCCTTTTCTGTGCCGCACCCACCAGACCCAGGTTTGGCGGTGCCCAATTCCGACCGCTCCAAAGAGTAAGAAAACAAAAGTACGGCCTTTCGTAAACACCATCTTGTCATCGCCCCTGCCCTTTTACCGATCACCGTCACACAGCAGCGAAGTCAGGAATTTATTTTAAGGGGGGCAATTTATATATATATGATTTTTTGTATCCAATCCACCATAGACAACGACATCCTTCTAAAGTGGGCAGCCTTTATATGTATATATATCTTCTTTAAAAAAAAATTTGAGAGTGGGGGATCCACTTGTCACATGACATCACTACTACTCCTAGATCCTTACTCTAAAACCCCATTACTCATCAACCCTTGTCTACATCGTTGCTCTGTGAAACGTAAAACCCCATTGCCATTTTGCGTTCACAGCACGATTTACGCAATCCAACTTTATTATCTCTATGCAACTCAAGTCAAGCTCATTCTTTGCTTCTTCGGCCGCTGCAAAGACCCAAGCTTTCAGTTGCCATTTCCCCGATTAACTACGCTCTCACAAACTTAAACCTACTTTAAACCATAAAGCTTGTCCTTTTGCCTTCAATATCGCTACGGAGAGCGGTGCTATCGATATTGCTTTTCTTTAATATATTTTTTTAAACTTGAATTCTCTTTTCTCTATTTTCACTGCAAATTTTGTTTTCTTTCACTATTTAAAGTTGATAAGAGAATCAAGCCACGGGCCAACCAACTGGGGAAGGAATTATATAAGGACATTCAGCTTTCAAGCATCGGTATAGTTACTGACATTTTCCAAATTTTCTGCCTTTTGTGAATCGTTTGTTGCAGTGGTGGGTGGAGTTGCTTGAAATGAACTAGGTATCAGATTGATAACGACTAGTTGCTGCTTTTGAAAATATTGCCTAAGATGCGCAATGCTGTGAATTGAGGACTTGCTTGATCATGTGGTAACATATATACCCCTCCAAAACCAAACAGTTTAGGAGGGAAAATGGCGACGCTTCAACTTCAGTTAGTGCAGAACACTTCACTTCACTGTAAACCAAGTTACTCTCAAATAAGCAGGCGAAGGAGTGTTTGGAAACAGCACCATCGGAATTCTGGAAGAGTTGGCTGCTCCTTCATGCTCTTGGAGTCTGCCAGGATAAAGGTGGTGGGCGTTGGTGGCGGCGGAAACAATGCTGTTAATCGCATGATTGGAAGTGGTTTACAGGTAAATATATTGTTGACGTTATACAGTTTCCATCTTTCGTTATTAGTTTTGACGTGGTTTGGTTAAAATAAGGCAAACTTGAGCAGTCTGGGATTTGTAATATAATTACGTAATTGAGTGATTTTGTCCTTTTGTTTTTTTTTTTTGTTTTTTTAGACTAGCATTTTCACATATGTAGTCTGATAAATAATAAACAACTCCTCTTGTGAGTCTCGCTAAAATATGAAATTTGGAGAATTCTAATAGTACACAGTCTTATTTATAAAGTCTTATTTCTAAAAAGACCATTTCCGATATATAGTTTGATCATTGATGTGCATGGAAAATAAACCCACATTTTCAAATTTTCACTCATGATGATCTTTAACACTCTTTCTTAGCAAGCAATCAGGTATACTTCAGTTGTTCTACTAAGAAAAGTTAGCCATCTTTTGTATCTTTCCTGTATGTTCAATCTGGTCTAACAAACATCAATATTTCAGTTTTCCTTTTTAATGGTTTTAAAGGTTGGCTTACGGTACGTTAAAAGTGGGGATCTGTATGTACGTCGGCATGTTCTGTTCTCCTGCTTTCTTCAACTTGGTGAACAAAATTGATTTGGCTAGTCTATCTAAAAAATGGTAATATGGTTAGGACGTAGCAGTACAAAGCAATGATCAACCATTGGTCTAGAAAACTAAAAATTATCAGTAATTTTGTACCTTTCATACATCACTCCGATAAGGAAAAGTCTGCAATCAAAGTATTAAAAGAACTTTAATTTCAATAGCATGCCTAATGTGTCTCTAAGGAAGTGTTGTAGTCATGATAAAATGGGACTGTTGTGTACTTATGTATGTACATTAAGTCTTGGTGTTGAGTGGCTTGGGCATATTAACTGGTTGTAATGTCTGCTTGATGGACCAGGCTGTTGATTTCTTTGCCGTAAACACTGATTCTCAAGCACTATTGCAGTCTGCTGCAGAAAATCTAATTCAGATTGGAGAGGTTTTGACTCGTGGATTAGGTCTGGCAATTGAATTTTCATCCAATAGAATCCCTGATTCAGTTTTTAGACTCTTTCTACCTTTGTCGTGTCTATTTGATTCGGTTTCTTGTTAGAGTTAAAGAGGTATGCAGGTACCGGGGGAAACCCACTTCTTGGAGAGCAAGCTGTTGAGGAATCAAAAGAAGCAATTGCAAATGCTCTCAAGGGCTCAGATCTTGTGTTCGTCACAACTGGCATGGGTGGGGGCACGGGATCTGGTGCTGCACCAGTCGTTGCTCAGATATCAAAGGAGGCAGGATATTTGACTATTGGTGTTGTTACCTATCCTTTCAGCTTTGAAGGACGTAAAAGATCCATGCAAGCAAGTGCCTCTTTTTCATTTCATCTGTTTAAGTGGTTTACTTTTATGAATTGCCAAGAGGAAAATCCTCCAGTTTTTCATTTTCTTTCTGTATTTTAATGATTACATCTATGGTCATAATTGGCCAAATTTTATCTGTATCTTTGCAGGCCCTTGAAGCCATTGAAAAATTTCAGAAAAATGTGGATACACTAATTGTGATACCAAATGATCGCTTGCTTGACATTGCTAATGAGCAAACACCACTTCAAGATGCCTTTGTTCTGGCAGATGATGTTCTTCGCCAAGGAGTGCAAGGAATTTCAGATATCATAACAGTGAATATTTTGTGAAAAAAGATAAGCTATATCTCCATATTTTAGCTCTTGTCCATTTGTTTTTTTTTTTTTTGAGAGTTCCCACTTCAGTTGCCATTTTTAAGCCTGATTTTGCTATCAATCTCCTGTAATATACACTAAGTGCCTGTTTTGTTCGGCTTTTGAAAGCCCCAAAAGTATTTTTTCACACCGCAAAAGCTATTTTAAGGAAAAAATAGTTGTTTGCCTGAAAACTTAAAAAGCACTTCTCGAGTGAAAACAGCTTTTAAAAAAGCTCTAATTTGAAGCTTTTCCAAAAAGCTCAAATTAGAGCTTTTTCGGGAAGCAGTTTTTTAAGTTTATTCCCGTCACTTACGTAAACATATCTGTTCTCCTAGCCGACTCTTGGTTTTGCTCCTGCTCACGTATCCCTCTCCTTCAGGTTGGTTCATATCTGTTCACGTATCTGCGTCGAAGCTGGTAATAAATAATTTGAT
>JANZLX010166749.1:0-13836 GCA_025531955.1 Erythroxylum orinocense
TGGAGCTTTGTGGTAACAATTAATTTACGAGATCCACGAAATAGATAATAAAATATTAATAGCATAAAAGGGTATTTATTGAAATTAATTTAATAAAAATAATTTACATTGAGATAATATGTATTTAATAGATGAAGTTAAATATTTTGAAACAAGTATAATTAAAATATAATACTTGTTTTTTTATCTTTTTTATTTTTTAAAACTTATTTCTTTTTATTCTTTTAATATCAAATACATTCATTTTTATATTTTCAACTAGAACCTTTTTTGGTAATTTCCATACATATTTTTATATTTTGATTCCTTGTAAGCTTAGGAGTAAAACAAACATCAACAGTCGTACTTTGTATGATCTTAATATACTTAGATTAGAAGTAAAAAAATGTGTGATGGGAGACGTTTAACTTTTAGAATTTCATAATAATTAATGTTTTATTTTAGTTACTAGTTCTTCAAATTTTCAAATTTTATTTATTTTACCAAATTTATATATTTATTAATAAATGAAACACCTATTTCTAAAATGTACATTACAAATACATTTTATAAATATGCTGTATTATTTATTTTCATTTTGTTCAAAATATATATTATCATTTTGAATGAAATAATAATTTTCATTTATTATAAAAGAGTTATTTACACAATTAGTAAATTCTTATGTATTTATAAGATAAGCAAGTTCAAGTAATTATATATCTATTGTCTATTATTTTTCAAACATATTGATCATTTTGTTAATTTGGAAAAATTAAGGAAAAAATAGATAATAATTGTAGACCCTCCAATTAGGATGTTTTATATTCTTGACTATCCATATTCCTTTGGCGTCAATGGTCAACAAAAGTTGGCCTTTCCTTATCCCTTTTTATTCATATTTGTTCCATGTGATTGACACATTACCGTGTTGATCACTTTGGCAATAAGTCGTTGGAAAAAGGTACACTAAGAAATGGACTTACAGGAAAAAGAAACAAAAAATCATTGTACTGTGTATGACCCTCCAATAAGTAGCCATGAGTGTAACATGAAAAGAAAGACTTGGATAGAGTAGGAACGGAGAATATTATGTTTAATAAAGAGTTAATTGTTAAAAAATCTAAATTTTACAATTATAATTCAAAATTTAAAATAATAATAAAATAATCAAAATTTTATGATTTAGAAAAATAACTTGCCAAATTAGGTCATAATTAACTAATGTCAAGTATAAGTAAAATTATACATTAGATTATAATAAAATAAAATAAATTAATATTAAAAATGAAAGAAAAAAATTTGCTTTTTTGCAAAATTATAATTTTTTATTAATTAACCCTTTAATAAATTTATCTTTTATCAAATAATATCCCTTAAGCCTGTTTTGAAACAAATAAATTATAGGAATTTATTGTTCCTAGTAGTTAGCTTAATTGTGTGCTATCATCTAAAGCAAAATGTATTTTGTAATTTTGGCATATAAAATGAAGTATTTGGATTCCGTATTATAAATGATTATAATAAATTAAGTAGCAATTTAATTTTATAGTTAAATTAAATTCTTAAATTGTTAAATTGTATTTCTTAAGAGTTTCTACCTCATCCATCTTTATATCAAACTAATAACATACAACAACCTTTATAACTTTATTCCCTTTTTATCCAAAAATTCAGCTTTATTTAAACAATTATAATAAATTAAGTAGCAATTTATTTATCTTTAAATTCTTAAATTATATTTCTTAAGAACTCTTACTTCTGTTTCTTCTCTTTTTAACTTTTTAATTATAAGAAATATTGATCTTTTAAGTGATATTGTTTTCTTTCAATAATAAAGAAAAAGATAAACTATATATATTTACTTTAAGTTTTATTTGAAAATAAGTAAATCAGTTTTATATTTAAATAAATGTATATATATCAGCCACAACAATGATAATAATAATTAAAGAAATAAGTAAAAAAATTTTGATTAGAAGTATTAACTAATGGGATTTGCAAATAATAATAAGTCAAATTCCTCTGCTAAAATGTAAAATTAACTTGATCAACTTTATTAGTTCCAAGCAAATGACTCAAAACTTGTAGAACATATTCCTTGTTTGCTTGTCAACTTAAAAAATCGTTTATCACTTATTTTTTAAGTCATAAGTTTGATAAATAATTTATTTAAAGTGTGTTATATACAAACTATTACATATATTTTGAGATTTACTTAATATGCAATCAAGGGTTAAAACTAAAAATTTTTAATATTATAAAATTATATTTAATGCTTCTTGAAAAGCAAGACTCTATTATATCTAATGGAAGTCTCAATCTGAATTCAACAAGTTTTACTCTTCAATTTCCACAGAAGGTCCTATCGCCGCAAATCATAAATATTGGATTGAACATACGACGTAGACCAAAATAATTTTTCTTGTTCTTCGATAGCTAAATGAAGTCAATTCGTAGTTAGAATGGGATTAATGTTGTAGAAGCTTATAATTTTCCAAGATTTTCCATTGACTAAAGGTATAGATCTTTGTATTAAAGTTCGTGGAAGTTCATTACAAGAGTCACATGTATAATCTTATTATTTCTAAAAATGAAAGAATATGTCGATCTTGCATGGTTCAACGTCAACAATGAAGTCTTGAGTTGATTGGACCTCCCAATAACCTAATCTCCACCACAAAATAACCTTATCCCTAAAATGATATTTGCATCATATTGTTTTTAAGGGTTCACTTTAATTTTCATAATTTGATCTTAATATAAAATATTTTGTCAATCGAAATCACTTTTTACATAATAAAAATACTAACCTACTATAATTCATCATGTCTCCATATTATTAACAGAGAACTTGATATCAGATTATTTTTGCTAAAAATTGAAAGTTGGAACTATTTTATTGCTATATTTTAAATTTTAAGTTATTGTTATAAAATTGAGTGAAATGTATAAATAAACATGTATAAATAAAAAATAAGTCATACAATAAATATAAAACAAGATAAAGAGTAAAGAATAAAAATAGAATAAGTACAAAATACATAAACAAAAAATAAAATCAATCAAATAAGTTATTATAAAAAAATATTTTAAGTTACGTAGCTAAAAGAGAAGTATTACATATTAAAATTTTAAACTAAATACAAAATATAAGATTTAAAGGAAATTGTTTAAAAAAACTGCGAGAGCAAAAAGGATATCTTTATGAGAGATTTGAACGATCTTTTATCTTATCCTAATACGTTAAAGTTTTATATTAAAGTTCATATCTTAGGTTACTTTCAATAGAGTTATATCATTCTATATTTTTGACTATAACAATAATATTAACAATATTTTAGTAAGAATTTTGTCAAAATACAAAATCAGGAGAAATTTAAAAGTAAATAATTTAGTCTTAATTAGTAAAAAGATTATTTTCGGTAAATTCTTTTAGCATTCTCGACTAAGAATGAATATCATTATCAGTTGTTCCATAGTTTATAGAGTTGGATGCTTTAATTCTAAAGAAAATGACAAGCTCCAAGACTTTGCAGGAAGTTACTTTTATAGGTGTAAAGTTATAAGAAGTTGTAAAACTTAGTAGCATTGACGTTACGACTTACTCTCTGGGTCATTCGGAGACTAAATAGTAGGGGTGAGCATTATTCGGGTCGGCCCGATTACCTGACCCGGCTCGAATTAAACTGGGTAAGAAAATGTTAAATTTTGGGTAATTCAAGCAGGCCTGGGTATTACCCGAATTATTTTCGGGCCGGGACGGGTAACTCCAAAAAAATTTAGGCCGGCCCGATTACCTGAATTAGGTTTAAAAAATTTATAAAAATATATTTTGTTATTTTTCTTGTAGAATTAACAGATTAATTGTGCTAGTTAATTGAAATATTTGGTTATATTATTAGTGAATTCAACTATTTGTTGAGATATGAGAATGGAATTTAAGTACTTAGTTATTTTGTGTAATTTTTGAAAGAGAACCAAACAAAATTTCGGGTAATTCGGGCCGGTAAGTTCGGGTAATGAAATTTCAAGTTCGGGCCGGGTAAGATGGAAAAAATTTGGGATAATTCGAGCCGGGCACGAACAGTAAAAATTTGACCCAAATTATCCTAATGCTCACCCCTACTAAATAGGGAAGAAACAGATAATGATTGTATCGTGTGTGATCCTTAGACAAGTATGCTCTGGCGTTCTTGCTTAGTAATAGATATCAATATCAACCGGATTTGACATTTTTGTCCAAACCCGTTTGACCTAAAATCAACGTGCTCAACTAGATTTATAGATAATCAGGAAGTAGATCGATGAAAATTATAACTAAAACTAACTTCATTTTTTTCTTCGGACCTTTGTAGTCTTCTCCTTTTTCATATATTTATCATTTTGTCATATACATTCACAAAAATTTTCACTTGTTTTCAGTAATGGAGCTTAAGCATCCAAATTACCAATTATTGAGAATTCAAAAATTAAGCTAACTAGCCATGTTTACACTCAATTAGTTGCAATTAGGGTTATTTGTAAAACGAATATTAAAATTTACTTAATTTTATGATACAATTTGAACTTTAAAAGTAACATTAAAATGTTCTAATTTATACAAAAATAGTCTGACATTAAATTTTTGTTAATATAAATAACATAACGAGCTACATTATATTCATAGAAATTATACATACTATAAACTAAAATTAAAATAATTAAATATAAAATTCTGTTAATTAGTAGATATAAAACTCCACCAACAAGTAAATTTTCAATAAAGGGGTCAAATTAAATAATAATAGACTATATATATATATATGTGGTATATTGAAAATATATAGTCTATTATTATTCAAACATATTGATCATTTTCATAATTTGGAAAAATTAAGGAAAAATAGATAATAATTGTAGACCCTTCAATTAGGATGTTTAATGTTCTTGACTATCCATATTCTTGCGTCGATGGTCAACAAAAGATGGCCTTTTCTTATCCTTTTTTATTCATATCTGTTCCATGTGATTGACACGTTACCATGTTGATTACTTTGGCAATAACTCGTTAGAAAAATATACAATAAGAAATGGAATTAAGGAAAAAGGAAACAAACAATCGTTGTAACGTGTGTGACCCTTCAATAAGTAGCCATGAACCATGAGTGTAACATGAAAATGACTCAAACTTGTAGCAACATAATCCTTATTTGCATGTCGACTTAAAAAATCTAAGGAATATATCAAGTTTATCACTTATTTTTTAAGTCACAAGTTTGATAAATAATTTATTTAAACTATTACATATATTTTGAGATTTACTTAATATACAATCAAGGGTTAAAACTGCAAATTTTTAATATTATAAAAAATTATATTAAAAATTTTCAATTTATTACTAATAAAAATTTGAACTAAATTTGAAGTACTACATATTAGTAATAAAATTTCAATTTATTTCTAATAAAAATTTGAAGTACTACATATTAAATATTTAAACTAAATACAAAATATAATATTGGAAGGAGATTGTTTTAAAAAAACCTACGAGAACAAAAAGGATCTCACATAGAAGTATGTCTTTATGAGAGATCTAAACGATCTTTTATTCGTATTCTAGTACGTTAAAGTTTTATATTAAAGTTTATATCTTCGGTAACTTTCAATAGGGTCATATCATTCTGTATTTTTGACTATAATAATAATAATAACAATATTTCAGTAAGAATTTTGTAAAAATATGAAATTATGAGAAATTTAAAAGTAAATAATTTTAGTCTTAATTAATAAAAAGTTATTAATTAAGACTAAAATTATTAAAATAACATAATAAAAATAAAAATGTATAAATAAAAATAAGTAATACAATAAATATAAAACAAGATAAAGAGTAAATAAAAAATAAAATAAAACAAGATATAGATTTATAGATAATCAGGAAGTAGATGAAAATTATAATTGAAACTAACTTCATTTCTTTCTTCAGACCTATGTAGTCTTCTCCTTTTCCATATGTTATCGTCATATATTTATCATCTTATCATATACATTTCACAAAAATTTTCACTTATTTTCTGTAATGGAGCTTAAGCAACCAAATTACTAATTATTGATAATTCAAAAAATTAAGCTAACTATCCGTGTTTACACTCAATTAGATGTAATTAGGTAATTTGTAAAACAAGTATTTAATTTTATGGTACAATTAGAATTTTAAAAAGCAGTATTAAAATATTATAATTTTTAATTTTTAACAAAAATAATCAGACATTAAATTTTTATTAATATAAATAGGAGCTATTTTATATTAATATTTGTTCCATTTAATTGAGGAGCTATTTTATATTTATATTTGTTCCATGTGATTGACACATTACATCACTTTGGCAATAGCTCCTTGGACAAAGGTGCATAAAGAAATAGACTTGCAGGAAAAGTAGTACTTGGAAATTTAAGGAAGGAAATAAACAACCGTTGTACCACGTGTGCCCCTCCAATAAATAGCCATAAGAGTAACATGAAAAGAAAAGCTAAGATGGAGTAGGAAACAAATAATATATGTTTAATAAAGTGGTCCCAACTTTTGACAGTACTTAAAGTGGTCCCAAATTTTTGAATTATATTTTAATAAATTTTGGCATTAAAGTGGTTCCAAATTTTTAAAGTGATAATATTTAAATTATGTTTTATCTGTGTATATTAAAATTTCATTTTATTGTGTCTATTATAATTAATTTGAGACATATATAACCATATATTTATCGTCTTGTCATATACATTTCACAAAAATTTTCACTTATTTTCAATAATGGAGCATAAGCAACCAAATTACTAATTATTGAGAATTCAAAAAATTAAGCTAACTATCCATGTTTACACTCAATTAGTTGTAATTAGGGTTATTTTTAAAACAAATATTAAATTTTACGGTACAATTTGAACTTTAAAAAATAATATTAAAATATTCTAATTTTTAATTTTTAACAAAAATAGACGACATTAAATTTTTGTTAATGTAAATGACGTAACGAAGTACGTTATATTCATATTTGTTCCATGTGATTGACTAGTTGCCTGTTGATCGCCTTGGCAATAGCTCATTGGACAAAGGTGCATAAAGAAATGGTCTTACATTAAAAGTAACACTTGGAAACTTGGGGAAGAAAATAAACAATCGTTGTATGTGCCCTTCCAATAAGTAGTCATAAGAGTAACATGAAAAGAAAGATTACGATGGAGTAGGAAACAGATAATATATGTTTAATAAAGTGGTCCCAACTTTTGACAATATCTAATGGAAGTCTCAATCTGAATTCAGCAAATTTTACTCTTAAATTTCTACAAAAGGTCCTATCCTCCATAGATCACAAATATCGGATTGAGCATATGACATAGACCAAAACAAATTGTCTTGTTCTTTGGTAGCCAAATGAAGTCAATTCCTAGTTAGAATGGTATTAACGTTATAGAAGCTTATAATTTTCCAAGATTCTCTATTGACTATAGATATGGATCTTTGTGTTAAAGTTCATTGCAGCAAGTTCATTACAAGAGTTACACGTATTATCTCGTTATTTCTAAAAATGAAAGAATGTGTCGATCTTACGTGGTTTAAAGTCAACAATGAAGGCTTGACTTGATTGGACCTCCCAATGACTTAATCTCCACCACAAAATAACTTTGTCCTTAAAATGATATTTGCATAATATTGTTTTTTAAGATTTCACTTTAATTTTCATAATTTGATCTTAATATAAAATAACTTTTTAAATTTGAATTAAAGTTTAATCATTTTCTTACGAAATATTGAATTTGAACATATTGAGATTATGTTATAAAAGATTTGGATATTAAAAATTAGGCATTTCAAGTTAAGTTGTTATCATTCCTTTCTAAATTAGTAATTTTGGATTAATGATAATTTCCAAATATAATTATATCTATTTACTCTTTTAGTAGTTGCATTTTTTGTCAAACAAAACAACAAAATTCTTACTTATGATGACAATAATGGGTCAAATAAGGCCTAGGCCTAATGGTTGCATTCTTTATCAAGCAAAACAATGGGCTTTCTTATTTGTAACAGCCCGAGTCCCTTGTTCTCAAAAAAGGGTGCTTGAGGATTAGTCTATGGACCTCTGATTGACTCGTGCATTTGACCGGTCACTATATTAATCACTTTGGCAATAACTCCTTGGGCAAAGGTGCAGAGAGAAATGGAATTGGAAATTTGAGAAAGGAGATAAACAATAATTGTACCATGTGACCTCTCCAATAAGTAGTCCCAAGAGTAATATGGCAAGAAAGAGTTGGATAGTGTAGGAAACAGATGATATATGTTTAATAAAGAGTTAATTATTAAAATAATCTCAAACTTTTCACAATTTTATAATTATATTTAATATTTAAAAATATAATAAAATACTCAATTTTGTATGTTTTACAAAAACAACTTAATATTTCATTAAGGTGGCAAATCACATCGGTTAGATTAAATAAGGCCAAGTATTAGTAAAAGAATATTGAAATAAAATTAATTAATATTAAAAATTAAAAGAGAAATAAGATTTTATTTTTTTGCCATAATTGTAAAATTATGCAAAGCTTGAAAATTTTTAATAAGTAACCCTTTAATAAATTTCTCTTTTATCAAACACTAACGGGCCTATTTTGAAACAAATAAATTATAGTAATTTATTGTTCCTAGTAGTTAGATTACTCCTTGTGGTATCATCTGAAGCAAAAGGTATATTGTAATTTTGACATTAATTTTATAGTTAAATTAATTTAAAATGACTAATTTATTAATTATTATTATAAGCTCTTTAAATTATTAAATTGTATTTCTATCAGTCTTTTCTTAGACTCCTACTCAAATTTTAATTGAGAGGATTTCATTCCCTTTTTTATCCAAAAATTCAATTTTATTTAAAAGGCAATTACTTATTCCAAATAATTTGAATTAGATATATTTCTTTTTGTAGCTATAAATTTTAAATGAAAAGGTTTGTTCTTTTAACATTATATTTAAGTTATATATCCAAATTCTTATTTCTCTTTCCTCTTTTTACGATTTTTTTAATTATGAGAACATTGATTTTAAGTGATATTTACTTTCCTTCAATAATCAAGAAAAAGATGATTTGTATATATTTACTTTCTACCTTATTTAAAAATTAGTGAATCAAATGTATATTTTAATAAATGAGTATCGAAAATGTATATTAAATAACCACAAAAATGATGATAATAATAATTCAAGAGACATAAATTTGATTTATAGCCTCTTTAAACTGCATACTATTGGACTTTTTCAGATCTCATATCTTAGCAAAATTTCTTCTTATAACGTTATTGTTATTGTTGTTGTTGTTTAAAGAAGAAGAAATAAAATTGATTTATAATAGTTCATCTAAATAACTTTCGACTTATGTTCCTTTCTCAAGTTTCACTTGAATTTCACTACATTTGTTTTTAATAGGTAAAGTAACTCTTTACAATATTTTTACCTTTTATAAAAAGCAACTCTTTACGAATATTATTCAAAATCAAGAGGAACCTTCACAATGTGTATCTTAATTTTATCGATTACATCAATGGTACAGCGATACAGCTCAAACATCCCTCTTTTTACATAAAAGCTCAGTGTATGTTATATTATAAACATGCATTTTTTAACTTTTCAAGACTCCGATCAACTCTTTGGTATATCTAAGATTACTCTCATAACTCATTTATAGTTTATTTATACTCAGAGTAATTTAAAATAGTCATTAGAAATAAAGCCTACCTATTACAACGGCTAATAACTATAGTATTAGTGTCTTGCCTACTTTTCTCTCAAGAGTGCAAGTTTTTAGTCGGCCAAGATTGTGCCTGGTAGTTTCTGGGTGAGAGTTTTTTCTCTGATTATTTCAGTTTGTTGTTTTTGTTTTTGCGATATAGATCGAGGCTTTCATAATCTATCCATCCAAGAGAAGGAAAACGCCGAGGTTGTGATTGCCGCAGAAGACATCCAGAGTGAAGAGATTAACTACGATCTATGTTTGTTGGGTAAAATGGTAGGAGACCGAATGATTAACGCAGATGCTATGGAAATGATGCTATTGAGCCTCTGGCGCCCAATGAGGGGAGCGTACATTAAGCCGCTGATAGGCACCAATCTATATATTATCCAGTTTTCCCACAATATCGATCTGAAGAAGATGTTAGTTGGGGGACCATGGTCTTTTAAAAAATGTATTTTGTTAGTCCACCAATGGAAGGACGGAGAGAACTCATCGGATATAGACTTCACTCATACTGATCTATGGGTACAGTTTCATGGCGTACCACTGGGATTTGCCTCGGAAATGCTGGCCAGAAATATTGGAAACGTGATGGGGACCTATCTAGAATATGACTCTAACCATAAGCGAAATTCTTGGAACAACTATATGCGCGTTCAGATTCGGATTAACGTGGAAGAACCCCTTATAGCGCAGGAAGAGTATACGCAAGCAGGGCGCTGACCCAATAGTGATAACCTTCAGCTATGAGAGACTGCCTATTGTATGCTATCTCTGTGGGATTATAGGGCATAGTGAAATTAATTGCCGGAAGTTATTGGAAAGGTCAGAGGGGGAGATCTGTTGTGAATGGCCGGAGGAGATTCAGGCGGAGGTGTGGGCTCGGAATGTCAGGAGGCAAGTGCAATGGAAACGTGATCTGGGACAGGATTTTGGATCTGATTTTGCGGCAAAAAATAAGGAGATGGCTTCCCCACAATTGGCTGCATCAAATCCTCGAAGAATCAGCAACAATTTCTCTTTCATTCCTAAGAGGACAACGTACAAATCTTCTACAACTAATGGTCTTACATTGGGCCATAATTCCTCGGTGATATGCGGCAGTTTAAGTGGACAAAGCCAAACCCACATTTTAGAGCAGAATGAGAAAGAAAATATGACCATGGATATGGAGGAAATTAAGAAGCATCCTAGACAAGGAAACACTGGAGACAGCTCGGTAGAGATGATGGATATGAGTGATTCAATTATGATTCAAAACCCACAACACAATTTAACGGACGGTCTTGCTCAGCAGACCCGCCGAGAGCCATGAATTGCATAGCATGGAGCTGTCGTGGCTTAGGCAACCACAGGACAATTCGTGCTTTAAAAGACCTTGTTAGGTCCAATAAGCCTCGCATTCTTTTTTTGAGTGAAACAATTGCGAACTCTGTTAAGGTTGAAAAAATAAAAGTTTTATTAAATTATGATTTCTGTTTTTGTGTTGATCGGATTGGTAGAAGTGGTGGACTAGCTATGTTTTGGATGCATGACGTTACTGCTACAGTTATTGGTTTCTCTAATAATCACGTTGATCTTTGTATTGATGATTCTATTCTTCCAAAATGGAGACTTACAGGATTTTATGGATTCCCTGAAGCGACTAGAAAACGAGCTAGTTGGGAACTCCTGAGATCCCTCTCGTGGATTCATAGCATGCCATGGGTCTGTCTCAAAGATTTTAACAACCTTTTATCTCTTAATGATAAACTAGGGGAGGGGAGTATCCTAGTTCTCTCATGGAAGGTTTCCGACAGTGCATTTCGGACTGCAATCTCATTGATATTCCTTTGCTTGGTTTCGGGTATACTTGGGAGAGGGGTAGAAATACAACCTTGCCTATACTATAGAGACTCGACCAGGCTTTCGTTAATGAAGATTGGATGGACATATTTCCGTTTCACAAATTGCATATTTTGGTGTGTGGGACGTCAGATCATACCCCTATTAAATTGGTGGGGGAACGTCAATTATCAATGAAGCGAAATAAACGTTTTAAGTTCGAGAACAAATGGTTAGCGGAAGAAGGCTTTATGGATTTTGTCTCTAACTTGGCTTTATGGATTTTGTCTCTAACTTCTGGGGGGATACTCAGGAGTTAAATATAATTCCCAGAATTAGACTATGTGGCAATAGGTTACTTCATTGGCAAAGACATCTGGGAGGCAATTTCTCTGAGAGGATTCAGGTCCTTAAGCGGCAAATGGGGTTGGCACAACAACAACATCAACATGCGTTACTGGGGATTCAGAAAAATGCTCTTAATCGACTTCTTGCCCAAGAGGAAATTTACTGGAAACAACGATCTAAGATTTTTTGGATGCAGTATGGAGAAGCCAATTCTAAGTACTTTTATGCGCAAGCTTCAAAAAGGAAGAGAGTGAACCATATTAGCGTCCTCACTGATAATAATGGACAACAAGTTTCGGACAAAGAGGAAATAGTACAGTCATTTTAGATTATTTTTCACAGTTGTTCTTTGTGTCAGGAGGCTCAGATTTTCAGCATTTTGATATTAAATTTTTTAATATGGGCAGAGTGTAAAGTCTATTAACAAGAATTGAGCTTGGGTCAACCATTGTCCAAATAACTAGAACTAGTTGTTTGCATAGTCGACCCTTACCACTTATAAAACCTTTAACATTTTTATGTCTAGTCAATATGGGACACTCTAACACTCCCCCTCAAGTGTAACTGAGGCTGGACATCCAATTGTCACTTGAAATATATGCAGTGGTAATCGAATTAGGCCGCTGGGAGTGGACATTCAGATGAACAACCGAAAAATTAATAATCCGGACCAAATCTGCTCTGATATCATATTGAATTCTTTTAATATGGGCAGAGTGTAAAGTCTATTAACAAAAATTTGGCTTGAGTCAACCATTGTCCAAATAACTAGAACTAGTTGTTTGGATAGTCGACCCTGTTAGTGTCGTTATTTTCTATCTTTTGTGTGTTAATTTTCTTTATTCTTGAGATTTGAAGTTATACTTAATGGAAATTAATCTTATTTTATGTCAAGGTATGTTTTGGAACCAAATAAAAAGAACTGCGACAATTTTGGGATAAAAAGAACTGAACTAGATGTTGACTCTAATTAGACGTGGCTTCGTGCAATAATCAAAAACTTAGACAGCCCAAGACCAAAACGCAACACATGAGAGGCAAAAGAATATAAAAGCAAGCAGCCCAAAACGTTGACATTGGGTGAGGCTTGGCTAGTGCTTTTAATTTGTGAAATCAAGAAATAAAAGGAGTGTGGAGGCGTGAATAAAACTTGGACCACCAAGTTAAATGGCCCAATCACGCAACAGTGTACACAGAAGAGAGGGTTGCATCAAGGAGGGCTGGCGTGGAATAAGATAACAGGCTTCTAATTGGTAAAAGGGACGCACGTGAGGCGTGGAATAAGATAACAGGCCTTTAATTGGTAAAAGGGACGCACGTGAAAGGGAACGCTGGAGCAAGGGTTTTAGGTGTTGTGGTTTTTAATTGTCGCGTCAATAAACAGTGGAGGAGACAAGAGGAGTGCAGCGGCACTGTGGGGCTTGACAATTAATTGGGAAAATCACGCTGAAGGGGAGCAATGAGGGGAAGACAAGAAATCAACGCACAGTGAAGACGCAACAAGGCAACACAGTGTCGGGCAACAATAAAAAAGTTACGCAAAGGTGGACAGAGGCTAGAGAACAACAGTACACGAAGAAAAGGAAGACTGCAGCAGATAGCAAATAAGGAAGGATGATAGCGACAATCCCAATGTCAGTGACAATCGAAATAAATAGGGAGATTACGATGTTGAGTAACTAAATTATTATTTCTTAGTTTACATAATCCTAGTTATTGAATCGATTTATTATTTTTTTATTTCAATCGATTTATTAGTCAAGTATCAGTTATTTTTTTGTGTCATTATTTGAATGTTTAATTAGACAGCTAGGTGCACATGAGTTTGTGTTTTTATTCAATCAATTGCTAGATTAAAAAGGTTGACGTTCAATTCTTTTAATCAAAAGTAGCAACTAGGATTTTTGTCTACTAC
>JANZLX010166858.1:0-13818 GCA_025531955.1 Erythroxylum orinocense
TAATTAAGCCATAATACAATTTTTCATTTAGTGTAAACAATTATTTGGATCAATAAGTTCTTTAATAAACTTAATATCGCTTTTTGGATTGTTTAAATAGTAATGTACTATGAAACATTAGATCTATTGAGCAAACAAAAGGAACCAAGATCTCATTAAAGATCTAAGTGTGTATTTAGGTAGTTCCTCTTAATTATGATGATATTTAAAATTAAAAAAATTGTAAGATTTAAGCAAGTACTCATTATAGAAAATCTTGTAAAATTCTCTTAGGGAAAACATGATTATGATATGATGATAGGTATAAGATACTTAAACAATTGACTTAGTATGTAGCACCCCACCCTTACAAGACACGTACCCGACATCCTGAGTGATGCCCAAGTGCATACCCCGTAAAGAGTGGCATACTAGAACAATCAAACACTCAAAACTCAATATAAAATTTTTCACAAATAGCACAAGCGTATGCAGAAATTAATAATCAAATTCGGGTCCATACCTTTATTTCGTAAACATCGAATACACAATTATTATTACACTTTGATCAATCTCATTTGCAACACATTTTCAATTTCGAAAGTTATTACATACAGCAATATTAAAATATACATTATACAGAAATTGTGGAATATACAATTTGATACAAAAATACAAAAACAAATGCAAACGCGAATTGATCCTGACCTCTATCTCTTACTTGAATGCAGTGACTATACTTTTGTTTGTCTAACGGCGTAACTCTTTTGAGCCTAAAAAATATTGCAAATTTTAAGTGAGTTTTTTGCAAACTCAGTGAGTGACCATCCTTGATGGCTCACTCAATCATATAACATATACAATTAACATATTCACATAATTCACATCATTTCTTTAATAATCATATTGAGTCACATACACTAGATCAATCATTTCACATTTTACATTCAACACATATCACATTCAGAAGTCATTCAAATCATTATAATCATTCATTTCAGACATATGCAGTGCACATGAGACTCACTTTCAATTCGTTACTTTGTTTTGACCGAGTGCCTTTTTCACTGACCCATATCCTTTAGTGGATACCGAGCTGGCCCATATCCCTTGTGGATACTGACCTGAATCAGATAATGTCCCATATTTCTTAGTGGATACCAAGAACATTCACAACTGATCCTGAGGCTCTTATCACATATCGAGCTTTAAGCTCTTTTTCACTAGCGACTCCGGTCATAATTGCCTTTATCTTTCATACATTCATGTAATGGAATGCATCAAGCACATATTCTCAATCAGTCACTTTCTTTCAATTTACACATTTCATCAAACCTAAGTCTGACATTCAACATTTAAGTTGAGAATACACTTATTTCTTCTCATTCACATACAAGTAGCACTTCAATAACACATTTATGCATCAAGTCTCAGACCTTCATTGTCTGGCATTAACATAAGCAAATCACATTCATATAAATTATATTCACATTGCATAATAATCATAACCGTAGTTATTTAATGCAGAAATTGAAATCAGAACAAACAATGAAATGAGACCATCTAGGTCGACTCATAGTATACTCCAAATTAGCATTAGCTTCCATGACCTGGAAACGTCTGAATGCGGATGTTTATCCTGCACATCAAAATTATGCAATACACACATTGCACACACATTAATAATTGCACAATTATAAGTATTCCTTTATGAACAAATGTGTACATGGAATATGTACAATGCATGCTCAATGGCAATCCCAGGTACCTTTCCATTATTCACATTATCAATCATCTATCAAAACTCACCTAAGTATAATTTGTACTTAGGGTTTATACCTCAATAAACAATTTGAATTAATATTCATAACTCAATTACTCGTTTCCTTTGAATCATAACTACAATCATATGAACATCTTTCATTCCCATTATTTTCATGGCTTTGGTACTTTAAAATCAACAATTCATTCACTAATGTTATTCTAACATTATATGTTCATACAAGATCTAAACTGTCATTTCTTCTTATAATATCTCTATAATTCCAGGCCTTCAGGTCAATTTCCATGAACATTGTCATAAGAAAAATGGAGTAAATGACACCAAGATCATTCAATTTGGTTCAGTACTCCAAAAGTTATACTTTAAATAATTTGGACTGTTTTTATACTAGAACAGTGCCCTATACTCAACTTCCAGCCAGAAATTGAACTTCTTAGAGACTGAATTAAAATTTGATTTCTTCAGACAATTTGTATTCCTATGTCTCTAGTTGACTCCAAATTAAAAATCATTCCATTTGGATAACTACAGAACAAGATATTGTCAAAATACCTAAGCATGTTCAGTGAAAAATACTCCAATTATCAATATTCCATAATTGTTCATCATTTTTGGCCTAATTTCATCAATCAATCTCCTCCAAATAATTTCAAATGGATATATTTTTTTGTGGAGATGTAAATCAACGTGTTTTGAATATGTTGGTTCAAATATCATGTCATTTGACGGTCGGGAGAAGAAGTTATAGTCAAAAGATCAAAGGACGTTCGCGTCTATCTCCCATCAATAACCATAAAAGTCATGTGAGTTTCTAATGAATTTCAAATGTCACGATCGTGACTTTCAATCTCTTCAGATGCACGATCGTGCTTTTCTTCTTCTCCTCCGAATCAGCTAATTTCATTTCCTCTTCCTCTTTTCCCAAAACAAACTTTTGGGTCACTTTTACACGGTCATTTTGACAACAAAAAAGAAGGATTTAGGCCAAATATTCTTCTAAATAATTGTTCCTTTATGTCTCAAGTTTCTAATGAAACTAATTTCGTGCAATTTGGTTCTTTATTCTGCAAGTTATACTAAAAAATGCAGACTGTTCCCAAACCACGACAGTACACAATACTCGATTTCAAGCCAAAAATTGAAACTCGCAAAGACAAAATTTGAAATTGATTCCGCCATAAAAAATATAGCCATATGTCTTTAGTTTAATCTAAACTTAAAATCATCACATTTAGATGTATATAGATCAAGATATAGCTAAAATATAGATGCATGTTCAGTGGAAACATTACAACTATCATACTCCAAAAAGTGTTCTTTCACTTTTTCCAGATTTTAAACCCCTACATTTTACATCTAACACATCATCATCATCATCATCACACCCAGTCTGAAATCCCGCAGTGAAGCGGGATTTGGGAAAGTCTAATAGTACACAGCCTTACCCTTACAGAGCAGAGAGGTTGTTTTCGGTATACCTACATGCAGATGTGATATGCAAATTAATGACGCAGGAATAAGGAAACGCTCCAAATAGTTAAGTAAAAAAAGAATGCCAATAGAAGACGAAGACATACCTTATGCATAATCCGATATGTCAGTACCTTACACCTTGTAAAGACCGGCCCGTTTCATCATTAGTCATACCGGGGTCTTCACTGAGCAGCCCTGAGGTTAGAACAATCCTATGTTTTCGGCATCCATCGTGGGAACAGTGGGTTGAACTTCCTATGCGATACATGTGTCGTTTACCCTTATCCTATCACGCCAGACTTTTCTACTTCTAGCAACTACCTCAGTTAGGGCCAACTCTGACATATCTTTCTTGATCACTTCTCGCCAGGTCTTGTAAAGCCTTCCCCTCCTCCTCATGTAGCCACTTAGGTCTATTATCTCACCACACCGTACCGGAGCAGCAGAGGGCATCTTGCGCACATGTCCAAACCACCTAAGCCTTGTCTCTCTCAATTTGTGTTAGGCCTTGTCCTATTTGTTTAAATTGTTCAAATTGTTTAATTGGTTAATTGTGTTTGAATTTGTGGTTTGAAAAAAAATTTGAATTTGTTTTGATTAGAAATTGAATTTGGAATTTAAGTGTTAGGTGAAATTAGAATTAATGTGGTATGTTAGGTGGGTTAGTATTAATGAAGTGTATTAAATGAAGAGAGAGTTAGAAGTTAGTTGGATTAGAACTAAATAGGAAAGAAGTAGTTGGAGGAAGTTAGAAACCAACTAAGGGCAAAGTTGGAAAGAGCCTTTAAGTGAAGGGCATTTTGGGTAGTTCAAGAGAAAGAATAAAAAGAGAAATTGAGAGGGAGAGGAGATTGTCGTGGAAGGCTAGAGAAGAGAAGGAGAGTGCGTGGAGGAAGAGAGGAGAAGAAGAAAAGAAGAGAAGAAAAAGAAGGAAAAAAGGAAGGAAAGCTAAAGGAAAAAGAAGAGATCCAAGGTTTTAGGTAAGTTCTTTCATCTTTCTCCTAGTTTTGTGAAGAAATGAGTTAGATTTTGGGTTAGAGAAGGGTAGAGAGAGAAAGCTCAAGGAGGAAGAAAATGAATAGTGAAAATGGTAGGGTTTTTGGGATTCTTAACTAGGTTTGGACTTTCTTTGCCTAAGATGAATCTAGAAAGCGTTAGATTAAAGCTTGTTTGAAGTTGTGTAAAATTTTTAGGGTTTTTTCTATAGGAATTTCGAAAATGTTGAAGAATTTATGGAATTTTGTTGTGTTTTAAGGAAATCAAGAGGCTAACCTAGTCCAAGAGGAAGAGAGCTAGTGATTTCCGAGTTTGCGAATTTGAGGTGGGTAAACCCTTTATAGTTTTTGTGCGAAAGAGCAAGATGTTTGTGTGTGCTATGTGAAATACTTGATTTAGAATGATTATTGATTGCTAAACTACATGAAAGTGAGATTGTGCTATGCTATGCATTAAGCATGTTTGATATTCGAGAAAATTGTACGCCATTAAGTGAGATTATGGCATTTTGCATTTGAATTTGATTATGTGCTTTGTTTGGGCAAGAGGGGAACGTTTTGAGTCATGTGCACAATGACGCTTTAAGCCTTATCCCGGCTGCCCGCTAGTGGCCCACGAGATCCGAAATTGGACTCGTTTTGATTCACGACGTAAACTTCGGTTTTGTCGTTTTGTTCACGGAACCCTCGAGCCATTGATTTGTGCATTGCATTGGATATTTGAGCATACTTTGAATTGAATTGTGTAAGATATATGAGGATGTTCAAATTGTGAAATATTACTTGTGTTCGAAATATTGAACTTCTATATTAAATAGCGATGCCAATGTATATTGGAAATGCATATGTTTTGGTTGTTGTGTGGCTCAAAAGCCATTGGCTATAAATGGTTTAGCCACTGAGCTGTAAGCTCAGCCCATTATTTTTCCCCCTCAGGTGAAGACCAGGAAGTCCGATAAATCCTTGCATGGCGATTGGATCGATCGAGAGAGAGTAGCGGTTGCATTTGGAATAGTTAGATTTTTGAATAGCTTTAGATAGCATATTGATCATAAGCATCAATTGTCTTTTGAACTTGTGTAAGATTGATGATTTGTCGATATGTTTTATAAAGTTATGTATGAATTCATTTTGGGATTTGAAATGAGATGAGAAACCTCTTTGAATGAAATACAAATCCTCTTTATGTTTCCTTTGATGAATGTATGAAATGCTTGGAATTGTTACTTTGCATGTGTTAGATTAGTTTGGAGGTTGAGGATGAAGTTGGGAAGGTGGAAGTGTAGATTTGAGTGATTTAGAAGTGTATGTGATATGTGCTTGCATTGTGGTTTGAGAGAAGTTTGGTTGAGGCTTGGACTAGTTGTCCAGCTTGTGTCCGTTAGACGGACACCAGTGTCCGTTTAACGGACACATTCGGGTGGATTTGGCATGCTTGTCCAAAGCGTGTCCGTTAGACGGACATGCATGTCCGTTTAACGGACACATTCGGGTTAGTTTGGCATTTCATCCAGTGATTGTCCGTTAAGCGGACAATGGTGTCCGTTTAACGAACACATTCAGGTGAGTTAGGCCATTTGTCCAGAATCTGTCCGTTTAACGGACATAGGTGTCTGTTTAACGGACACATTCGGGAGAATTTGAGGTTTTGTCCAGTGTGTGTCCGTTTAACGGACAGGTGAGTCCGTTTAACGGACAGCCTCGGGAAGGTTAGTGTTCCTGTCCAGAGCATGTCCGTTTAACGGACATGTGTGTCCGTTTAACGGACACTCTCGGGTGAGTTTGGGCATTTAGCCCATTCGATGTCCGTTTAACGGACATACCTAAATTTGTTATTTTTGTTGTTTTCGAATGTTTTTCTTATTAATTTGGTGTTTAGGGTTTGTCGGGATAACCCTATAAGGTTTCCGCTCGCGTCTTCGTTCTTCGATTCGGATCGTTGGGTCTCGAGAACGCGGTTTGACCCCCGAGGTCGGGTTTCGGGGACGGGGCCCAGCAATTTGTCTGCAAACCCCATCTTATGCATAACTCATCTTTTCTACTTTATTTCCTCTTCATTCTAAGCTCATTATCATTCACAAACAAATCAAAATCCCTTATTTCTCATAAATATCATAAACAGAACAATTATTTACGAATGTTCATCCTACCTTCATCACTTCTTCATTTTTTTAGCATCTTGCATTTTCTGCACCTTCTCTATTAACTTCTCTAACTATCCTTTTAACCATTCTTTCTCATATCACGACATCACCTTACACCATTTCCTTAACTCTAAACTCATTTTAACACATCTTTAAAACACCCAAAGAATTCACCTCTCTGCACTCTTTTCATACAAATTTTCATTGATCTTTCAAACTCAAAAATCATTTCAACACCATCTTAAGACATATTGATCATCAAATCACACAAATAAGACATCCATATATCCACGGTGTACATGAAAATGACCATTTGTCTCATGACCATGTAATGTCAAGTAATCACCATTTTTATCTCATATACTAACAACTCATAAGGATTTAACATGATACTTACTTGCTAAAACTCCAAATTCTTCAAAACATCAAGAAGCCCTAACTTCTCATGCAACCTGTGTACATCATGTTGAAGGTTGATAGGGGTTCGTTTTTTATTGGGGTAGAAGAAAGAAATAACAAAGTGAGAGTAACAATAGATAGAGAAAAGTAAGGTTTTTCTTTAGTGAAGGTTTAGTGAATCAAAAATTCGAAGAAGAAGAAGAAGAAGAAGAAGCTTCAAGAAGAAAGTCACCAAGAAGATATTTTAAGACAAGACAAAACAGTGTCTTTGTCTTTCAAAGTTAAAAGAAACATGGGCTTAGGATTTGGACACTTGTCCAATTCCAAAGACTTAACTAGTTTCTCATTTAATTAGTTCAATTATCTCTAAATCTTACTCCAAATGTCTCCTAATTTCCAATATCATTTTCTCACACGTTCTAAAATCATCTCTAAATTTTCAAAGTCATTTTCTCAACAATTTCTAAAATCATTTTTAACAATTCTCCAATATCATTTGTTTCTTATTTCTATTTACTTCCATCAATTTACTCACCAAGTGGCATTTTTTCAGTATAATAATATTCGACGTTTTCAAAATTTATTCCTAAAATTTACCAAAAATTCAAAATCACTAAACACACTTTTCAATTAAATTTTTAGTATCCATAAACTACAATTCTCAATAAAATCACCTTTCACATATATAAGTCAATTATGCTCGGAATGTCAATGAATGCATATACAGCCATTTTAATGTGTGCAAAAATTCAAATTCACGTGCGTGTATACTAACAATATGCGTAAGTATGAAAATGCATTTTTCTTAATCTCTCATTGATATCACATGTACCGTATCTTTAGGTTCTAACTCGTAATATGAGAATGAGATGTTACAGGCGCAACTAGTGCATGTCAAGCCATATGGTTATGTAATTTGGTGAGCCAAATTGGTGCTTCAAAGGCAAGTCCTATGAAGATTTTTATTGATAATACTTTTGTAATTAAATTGGCAAAAAATCCAATCACGCGTGAAAGAAACAAGCATATTGACACGAGGTTCCATTTCTTACGGGATTTGGTTGAAAAACAAAAGACTGAATTAAAGTATTGTGAATTTGGAATCCAAATTGCAGACATTTTGACTAAGCCGCTAAAATACGATACTTTTGTCAAGTTTCGAAATTTGCTTGGTGGGACTCCGAATTAGAATTAAAGGAGGGATGTTATTGTTAGTTCTGATTCTCTGTAATTTATGTTCTTGGGTTGTCACTCATGTTATTTTTATTAGCTTGATTTTAAAATTTCAATTGTATTTTATTTATTATATATAGGACAACTTTTTATTTACCTAAGGTGTAGCCATTTTAGAATACAAAATTTTTCATTCTTAATTATTGTTGCTCAGTAAAAGGTATCATTCTCTGCAAACCTACTGGATATTTTTTCTTGCAATCTACTGAAATGGTCTGAGAAATCTTAGTACATGGAAAGTAGTGTGAAAGGGTTTGTTTTTTTCGCTTACGAAGTTTTTTCCGAGTCGTTTGTCATTCTGTGCATGACACTGACCTAAATCCCCCGATGTCAACAATCAGGACTTCTATTTCCGGATCACCTGTTTCACTGTTTCAACCCCTTCTCAATCTTATCTCATCCACAAAATGTGGATCTCACGTAAATTGAATACTATTAGACGAATAATGGAAATTCAGGAATCATCCCCGAGTTCTGAGTTGTGGTGACGTTGTTTTGTAGGGTACGAGAATTGACTGAAAGAGACAGAACACATCAAAGTAGAATTCAACTACACCGGTGTTTGGAAAGAGGCAAAATCCTGAATGGAGTAGACTTTGTTGGGTCCACACGTTCGTTTGTGCTTTCCGTGTGACTCAATAAAGTGCACCGAAGCGAAGCAGACTTGGTATTCCTTTGAACTCTTTGTCTCTATAGGTGTTTCACAGTTTCTTACATCAGCGAATCATTCCAAATTTTAACACCTAACTCTTTTTGACATTAAAGACCGTACTAGGAAATGATGGCAATCTGGGATTTTTGTCCACTTTTTTTGCTTCCTTAGCCGACCGCAACCTCAGTTTCTAAATTCTCTTAATCTCAATCTACACTTGATGGCCTTCTTGTGAAACACGACCTGTTTTGTTTCTCAACTTCTGCTAGAAACTTGACACTAAGGATTTATTTAATTTGTACATAAATTAACTTCATGAACAAATTTAGTCCAATACTTAAGGAAGTATAGGTACAAGAATTTGACTAGTTAGACTATCGTACAGGTTTAAGAGTTTCTTCAAACATGAAGAAGGGATATTACAAGGCCTCTTACTCATCAAGCCAGTCCAGACTGAAGCGCTTCTCAGCGACTTGGACATGAACATTAGTCTTCATGTCCTTCCATAACCACGAAACCTCTTCATCGCAAATTACAATACGTAATGACTCTAATGAGGCGGCAGATTTTGGTAGACTCCATATTTGTGAGCATTCCCTCATGTCGATCTTTTCCAAGCTTGATAGTTCACCAATCTTTTCCGGGAGACATTTTAAGTTGACACATTGAGAGATGTCCAGATAATTCAATCTACAAAGCTCACACATTCTTGCTGGAAGCACGGGCAGAGCCGGGCAGGCGTATAGCCTCAGAATTATGAGCCATTTCAGGTCCCCCAAATTCTCAGGCAGTTGGTGTAGGTTGTGGCAGTTGGTAATGCTAAGAGTCTTCAGGGAATGTATCCGACAAATGCTGGAAGGTAACTCAATTAAATCGTCACAGTGGTCGATTGTAAGCTCCTGGAGGGAAGGGAACATTTGGGGTAGGTTTATGACAAACCCCTCAAGCTTGCATAGGACTAAAGAGAGTTTCCGGAGGTTTTTCAATGGGGCAGTACATTCAGAAAATTGAGCAATGGAAACTTTTTCAAGCCACAGGCTCCTTAGAAGTGCCATATCAGAGAAAACTAAACAGTTTTGGAGGTTTGCAATATGTTGGCCGCTATTTATCGCTATCACTGCCCTGAGCTTTGGCATGTCGTCGACGAATGGTGGCAAGAAGTACTCATTCGCAGAGAAATGCAGAATAAGAACTTCAGCCTTGGGGAATTCCATCCTGAACCATTCCATGCCTCTCATTTCACCTAAAATTTGATGATATTCAGAGATGAGAAAAACTATAATTGAAAATAAAGCTGCATTTTGATTCACATTAACCAATTATTTAGCACAAAACATTCCCTAAAACGAGGGGAGATACCTGTATGAACTGAAACAATCTCAGCATTGAATGGTTGATCTGCAGCTCTTTCCCATTCTTTAGGAAGCTCCGATTCTCTTCTTGGCATAAGTAATCTCTTGGCAGCATTTGTATTCTCATGATTGGCCAGATGAATAGCAAGATCTCGTAACGCATCATGTTGTGTGACAGATATATCATAGTAAGAACTATACAGGTCTCCACCTCTGCCAAATTAACCAATCCAAACTCTTAAGAAAGAAAAACAATGGTGAAACAACACAAAATTGAATATGGTCGGATTTGTGAACATACCGTGAATCCTTCACCAGGGTGAGAAGATTCTTATTCGAGAGCTCAACAAGGATAGCAAAAGCTTCTTCCACCCCAAGGCCATGTAACTCAATCCAGATATTGGTGAGAACATCAAGAGGTATTTTCTTGTCTTCAGGAAAGCATCCCAAATCCAGGAAACATTCCCTAACCTTTTTAGGCAGGAACTGGACGCTTATTGCCATCCTGTCAAGCAACTTGTTTTCATGAGATTCGCAGATAGTTTCACCTCTTGATAGCCTCTGGTTTGCACTTGCCCAGAACATTTCATGTTGGTCTCTAAGTGAAGCTCCAATTACTTTAAGAGCCAAGGGAAGTCCTTTACACTCATTTACAATCTGTACATCACTTGTCACCAATATCAACACCAGAAAGAAAAACAGCCAACACGGAACAAAGAAAGAAGGGAGATTCTGATACCTGCTTCACCAATTTGGAATCAGCAGCCAGAGGAATGGATCTTTGTCCAAAAGCATAGTGGCAGAACAGGAAGATTGCTTCATCATCCCTCAGCAATTCTACTTCATAAACAGCATCAACAACTTGCGACGGAAACCTGAAACGGGAAACAACGAGTGTTTTGCATCCGGCTACTCTAAATATGAGCTGCTCAAGCACCGGCGTTGACCACACATCATCCAAAACAATTAACATTCTCGCCCCTGCTCTCCACTCAAATGGTTTATTCCAAGTTGGAGTAATATGATCATGGAAACTTCCATTAACGTCAATCCCCGCAATGAACCCCAAAATCTTTGCCCTTAGTTGCTCAACGTTGGGAGACTGAGATACCGTCAGCTTCAAAATCCTATTCTTGAATTCGCCTACAAAATTCCAATAGACAGACTCATTTAGAAATCTTGATGAATTCATAGCACAAAGTAGTTAATCATAACTGTGACAGAAAAACAACTTCTTTTTAAGAGAACTTACTCTGAACATCGTGATCCCTACATATTTCATTGGCCAAAGTGGTCTTCCCAGAGCCGCCCATCCCGCAGATCCCAACAACCCCAAAATTCTCACTCCCAATCATCATCTCCTTCACTTTCCTTTTCGCAACCTCCATTCCCGTACCAAACAACTCTTCTGAACATAAAGACTCAAACTTTTCCGCCATCTCCACTCTACTTACAGCTTCCTCCACCAAGCTTCCACTACCAACTCCAATCTTCATACCATCAATCTTCTGCTCTAGCCTCCTCAGCGACCAGTCTGTCCTATCAAATCTCTCCGTACTCTCAAACCTCATGTGATGCACGTCTGCCAATATATGAGCATGCATGGTTCCATTAACAAAAGCTGATATCTTCTTTTCAAGCTTCTCCATTTTCCGAGCCAAATGAAGGTTCTTGTACACGTTCCATCTGTTGGAGTTAACGACTTTCTTGGCAACCTCGACTCCGTCCCGAAGAGTCTCCGATAGCCGGTCGAGTTGCGACTGACGTATCGCCGGAAGTTCGACGCCGGAGTACTTGATTTCTCTGATGATGGGGCCGAGTTCATTTATGCTGTTCATGAGTGACTCTGCACTTGATTTGCAAAGCAATGACTTGCGTGATATTTGAATTACAAGTCTGAGTAGCTCTGTTGCAATTTCCCCGGCGAAATAGTCCGTGACCCCCATCGCCGCTTGCGGCGAGCTACGTGGCAACCGCTATGCAAGAAAGTGGCAGCGATTGTCAGTTTGCTCTGTATTTCAATTGGAGAGAACATATGAAGTCAAAATTCAGTTGCATTACGTATAGAACCAAGGTCAATCTAAGGAGAAGAACAAACTAAAAAGCGAACCTATTTTCTATTTTTATTTTACAACAAAACGAGAAATAAAACAAAATTTAAAAATAATAACAACTAGAGGCATTAAAACGGTAAAAAAATTCAGATTGATTTTTCCACAAAAAGTTCTTTTTGAAACAATATTATAAGGATAATAAGACTAAATATTACGTATTATTGAACATTTTAAAATTTTAAATTGACAGAAAATTTTGTTAATGTCATTGTTGTTAAATTTTTAATAATTAAAAGAAACTATTTGCGTAATAAATAAGAGGTAAAAAGAAAAAGAAGATGTTAACTATTTTATTCTTGATAAAAAATTAATATATAAAGGGCTCAAATTAAAATATTTTAATTAATTAGTTGTAATATTCTAATTAATTAAAATATTGTAATTAATTAATTACATTATTTTTTACAAACTAACCCTTATCAATGGTAATGATAATTATTCCTTCTTCTTAACCAACCATTATAATTATAATGATAATATTTATTTCATTTTTTACTATATTTATTATCATTTTTATTATTATTCTTTTGTACAAACCAAGCGCTCTCTTGCTAATAATAATAACTTCTAATATTAAATAAACAAAATCCAGCAAATAAAAAAGTAAGGTGGCTTGCTGTCTTAATGAATAGATTGATGCTATTGGGCTACAAATGAATGGTATGAGTGCAGCAATTGACCAAAGTAAAAGACATGCGGCGGCCAAGAGCGACCCATTGACTTGCTAAATGACCAACGCACCCTTATCTTCTCTAATAATGAAGCGTACCGCCACGAGAAGACCTGAACTTCTGAGTCAAGGTGCTGTCCGGCCAAAAAAAAAAAAAAAATCAGGTAGGCCTAGCCCATGACTCGGGCGGGCCAAAAACAACTCTTGACTTGTGGGCGGGTCGAAGCCAACCGGTCTGTGGTCTGGTCCGGGTGATTCGCCCAAGCGACGAGTAGCCTGTCAAGCTTCAATCGGCCTGGTCGTTTAATATATTTTTAAAATTTTTATGTATTTATTTTAGGAGAATTTGAAAAAATTGTATTTGTATTTTTTAAAATTGGTAAATTATAAATTATAGCACAATCATTAATGGTAAAATATAAAATGAAATTACCTATAAATCATACAAAAATATTTATTTAAAATTAAAGATATAAAAACGAACCAATATATATTTATTAAAAATATGTAGCAATGATAATGTTGTCATAATTATTTCCTACAAATAAAAGGATTTAATTTTAATTTTGTAAATTTATTATAACAATTAATTTTAATTTAAATGTAAAAAAGTTATTATCTAAGTACAATAAATTTATTTCAAATATTATTTTTAAGTGTTTAATAAATTACCATATTCCTTTTTAATATTATTTTTTAAAAAATAAGTTTATAATATAATATTTTCAAACTTTTAATGTATTTATAAATTATGTACAAAACCCTTAATTGATGTAGTAGTTATACTTTTAGTTATTGTTGATTTTTTTTACTTGTATAGCTGTATAAATATTATTGTCTTTTCATAGTATATCTATTATTAAATAATCATTATAAAATTTTATATTTTTATTACACATATTAAAAGAAATTAATTAATATCATGATTAATCTTAACAACTTTAAATTTTTTTATTTTATTTTTCATATTTACACAATATATACATTATGCATATATGTATTTATATTAATCTTAAAATGAATT
>JANZLX010166919.1:0-13814 GCA_025531955.1 Erythroxylum orinocense
TTGTGTATTTTATATATTTTACGTTATTCCTATAATAAAAAGTGATTTACTTTAATATCCCCTAACCCTAACCCTAGCTCCACCCCTCCCTCCTCTTCTAAACCTTTTGCACCACTCCCCTCTTCCCCATCCTTTTCTACATCTATATCACTCTCTACTACAACTGCTTCTCCTAAGAGATTTATCTTTACTGATGTAGAATCAGCTAAAGGACCTAGGAAAACAGGGAGATAGCTCTGACTCCTCTTTGGTATTCAGCCCTCCAGTAGAGGTTGATGGCAAGCTAATGGTGGCTCTTAGTCTAGATGTTTTGCAGCAAGGATCTAAGACATGGGAAGCTACAATTGTGTGATTTTTCATGGAAAAAGGGCTTGCATTTCTGATTATGCAAGCATGAGCTTTGAAAAATTGGAAACGAAGAGGTATAATGGAGGTTATGCTTACTGAAGAAGACAATATAATCTTTACCTTTTCTTCCAAATCAGAAGCTCAAAAGGTAATAGAAGAGGGCCCCTGGAATATCTCACAACTACCACTTTTTTCTCCAAAATTAGCAACCGGGGATGGAGCTCGAAAAAATTAGAACGAAGAACATTCCCTTATTAGTGAACATTCATAATATCCTATTGGATTATTGGACTACAAAAGGGTTGAGTATACTTGCGAGCTACTTGGGGAAACCTATCTATATGGATGAGAAAACTACTCTGAGGAAAAGAGTTGAATTTGCTAGATTATATGTGAGCATGGATATGTCTAAGGAAATGAAGGATAGTATCCCTATTCTAAGGTTGGCAGATGTAAACTCTCTTAGAGAAGACAAAGTCTTGGCGATGTACCAATGAAAACTGTCTCTTAAAGCTCAAGGCAAAGAATGGAAACCGACGGGTAGGGTCTTTTTAAAAGGTGACTATTGGGATGTGATGGGTATAGCAAAAAATGATCCAAAAGAAATCAAAGAAACTAAGGAGGCTGAACAAGTAGCAGAGAACCAAGAAATGGCTCAGACAGTAAACGTCCCCCTAAAAAAATGAGGACATTCTGAAGGGCAATAAAACTGAATTTGTTCAGATGACACATAATCAACGAAAAGATTGCTACAAAAGAGGAAAAGTTCAAGAATCTAGTGGTGCAAATCAAAATGAAGACTCTTTGGATGTGCAACAGAATGAACAAAGTCTATCCAGGGTTGATTTGCATAATGGTAATAATCAAGAGGCATAGTTTGAGCAAGCCACTTCTAGGAAAAGTAATAGGAGCAATAGGAAAAGCTCCAAAAGGAAAGCTAATTGATTATAACTTTCATTGTATGGAATGTGCGTGGAATAAATAATCTTTCAAAGCTGAATGATATAAAGGATTATATGCTAAAGGAAAAGCCTTGGGTTTTTTTATATTGGAAACTAAAATTGGAGAAGCTAATCTAAATAAACTGGTTTGTCTAGGTAGCAAATGGTAGTTCATTATAAATCATCAAAGTCATGCATATGGAAGGATTATAATAGCTTATGATGGTGATTATCTTAAACTAGAAGTTCTAGAATCTAGTCAGCAACATATTCACACTAAGATTTATTTCAAAATGGAAAATTCTTGGGTATTAGCTACTTTTGCCTATGGATTCAACAATGTATTCCAAAGAACTGAACTCTGGAGTTTCCTAAAAAGGATCAAGTCTTTAGTAAATTCATCTTGGGTTGTATACGGGGATTTTAATATTACTTTGTTCAAATTAAAGGTCGAAGGTAATTGTAACCTTCTTAACTACTCCCCTGATATGTTTGAATGTAAGCAGGAGGTGGAGCTTATAGATCTAAAATCTGAAGGTCATAAGTTTACTTGGACAAATAAACAATGCTCTAATTGGCACATCAGGGAAAAGAATTTGGATAGAGCTTTGGTTAATGTGGAATGGCTACATTCTTTCTCAAGAAGTTTTGCAAAATTACTAAACCCTGGAATCTCAGATCATACTCCTACAAAGATTGATAATTTCTTCACCACCTCCAGAGTCTATCATCCTTTCAGATTCAACAATTTTTTGGTCGACATGGAGGTTTCAAGAAGCAATAGATAAAGGATTGGAGCACGGATGTTATGGGACTAAACAGTATATTTGTATCCAAAAGCTAAAGGCTATTAAACAAGAGTTGAAGTTTCTTAGTGGTAAGAGAGATCAGAATCTTACTAAAGAGATTGATATATCTAGGGATAAACTTTCCTCTATTTAAAATTCATTGGCAGAGAATCCTTTGGATGGAGCTCTAGCCATAGCAGAAAGGATGCACTTAAAAATTACTTAGAAGTAGTGGATAGCCAATGTTCTTTACTGAAGCAAAAAGCCAGAATTAATTGGTTAAAAGAGGGAGATAGATGCACAAAGTTCTTCTTCAATTCTTTGTTAACTCGAAAGAACACTAAAAAAATTTCCTCTATTAAAACAGAAGCTGGAGTGGATGTTATTGGACCAGATGACTTAACTAAGGAAGTTTTGATTACTACAACAAACTATTTGGATCGAAAGCTCTCCCATCTAAGTTGGATTATAATCTTAGATAGTTTGTAACCACTACAATTCCTTATCATGATGTTTATTATTTAATAAGACCTGTTACAAATAAGGAAATTAATAAGGTGGTCTTCAGCATGAATGGCTTTAAAGCTCCAGGTCCGGATGCATTAAATGGTTTTTTGTAATAAGAAACTTGGAATAGTTTGGGGGGGTGGGATAGTCAAGGAGGTAGTACAGGAGTTCTTCCTAAAGAGGGTTTTACTAAAAGAAATAAACAAGAATTTTCTATGCCTGGTCCCTAAAAACTCCAGTCTAGGAACTTGGAGTGACTACAGGCCTATTTTGTGTACTAATGTCCTTTATAAAATCATTGCCAAGATTTTGAAAAATAGGCTGAAGGAGGTACTAAAATATCTCATCAGTGAGAATCAAGGGGCTTTTATAACAGACAGAGATATAGGGGACAATATTCTTATCATTCAGAAGTTTTTAAAAGGGTATAACTACAGGAGAAGCCCTCATAATTGCATTATAAAAGTGGATTTACAAAAAGCTTTTGATAGTGTGAATTGGGTTTTTCTGCTAAAAACCTTGGAGATAATGAACTTTCCCTTAACGTTCATCAAGTGGATTCAACAATGCATTTCTACTGTTTCCTATGGAATATTGATTAATGGGAGCCCCACGTAAGTGTTTAAAGGAAAAAAAAGACTTAGGCAAAGGGATCCCCTCTCCCCCTACCTATTCCTATTTGTAGGGAAGTCCTCACCTAGCTATTGAAGCACAAAACTTCAACTAATCCTAAATTCAGATTTCACTCCAAATGTAAGAAAGGTTTTCTAACTAGTTTATATTTTGCAGATGACCTTATTCTCCTAAGCAAAGCAAATGTTCACTCAGTTTCTCTTTTAATGGAAACTCTCAAGTTATTTAAGGAAATGTCAGGCTTAAGTATCAATCAACACAAGAGCTTTATCATACTCTCCAAAAGTGCTTCTCATCTCTCAAATACTTTAGCTCAAGTTACGAGTATGGAAACTAAAGCTCCCCCTATACACTACCTGGGGATTCCTATCTCATCAAGGAGGCTAAGATTCTGTGAATGTATTCCTTTGATAGAAAAAAATTGAGGTGGTCATAGACAAATAGAGCGCTATCCTATTATGGGAAACTTCAGCTACTAAAGTCGGTTATTATGTCTATGAATACCTACTGGTGTTCATACATTTTTCTTTCAAAATGGATGATTGAAATAGTAGAAAAACTAATGAAGCAAGTTCTATACGAGAAAATGAATGGAAAGAAAGGAATAGGCAAAGTAAATTGGAAGACAATCTGTCAACCAAAAGATGAAGGGGGATTAGGACTATAGTCAATCTCTACTAAAAAACCATTCTTCTTATGTCCAAGAGGATCTGGAGAATCCTGAGTGATATACAATCAATATGGATTAAATGGATTCATTCATATTTACTAAAAGGAAGGAGTTTTTGGGCTCTAGAACCCAAAGTTAACTACACCTGGTTTTTTAACCAACTTCTTAAAATGAGGGAGGAGATGTATCAGCTCATTATATGCTAGATAGGGGCAGGAGACAGACTTTCCTTTTAGTATGACAACTGGACAAGGAATGGTCCTTTAATACAAAACTAGATGGAAAACTCACTATTAAATTGGTTCCCTAAGGACACTAAGCTCAAAGAAATAATAAGGAATGGGAATTGAACTCTTTCCCCATATGAGACTTCACTTCTGAACATTCCTCAATTTACAAGTCACGAGGAGGAAGATATATATTTGTTGAGTATTCTTGTTTCTGTGATTATGGTTAAGGAAGTCAGAAAGTTAAGGGAAAGGTATGTAAATCGAGTAGGGTGGGACACTTTGATCTAGAATAAGGTCCTTAGACCTAATGATAGTTTTCAGCTTTGGCTAGCAATATGGGACACGCTAAGTACCTTGGATAGGTTGAAATTCCTATCCTCCTCTAAGCTATGTATCCTATGCAATCTAAAGGATGAAAACAACAATCACGTCTTCTTTAAATATGTTTTCTCTATAAGAATATGGGCAAAATTTTCCACTCTATGTGTCCCTGATTTCAACTATGACAGACTCGTAGATATCATACTGGAACTACCTAACTTGAACATTTTAAAGTTTGATAGGGCTACTATTCTACTCTCGGTGGCTAATTGTTTTCATGTTATCTGTAAAGAGAGGTATAGCAGATGGTTTAAAGATCAATCTACTTGGATAATCTCTCTATTAGATCTCATTACTACCAGCATAAAGGAGCAACTGATCATCAATCAGTTGAATCGACACTATAGTAGGAGAATGGCCCTAGCTTGGAGAATATAGAAATAGCGAGTTCAGATAGATCCTTCTTATGAACTAGTTACTCAATCCACGGTGTAGAAATGAAACCCAATTCACAGTTCACAATAACGCCTTTGACTATACAAGCAACTACTCTTTGCAGTTTCAAAGGAAATAGAGAGGATGATCAGTACAGACTCACCTAGAATCTCCCCTTTTTTTCTTCGGGTTGAACACAAATTAAGATCAATATTTCATCCGATCCCTGTCATCAATGGATAATGGATTAAACAATGGAGTTATCAAGGAAAAGAAAGGAAGATCTATAAACCTTTAAATCTAGTACCTTCTTCGTGGATGAGTTGTCCTCCCTTTTTGGCTAGTCTACGAAGCCCCCGTTCCTAGTCGAATAAAACCCAAATTAGTCAAACCCAAGATGTCAATAGAGTTTGATTGAAGAAGTTGTTGAGTAAGGTAATAAAGCAGAAACCAATATTGACCTGAGTTAGGACTTCAATCACTGGCTAGTCACAGAAGAGCTGAGAACTCAGCAAGTTTCTCCCTCCTTCGAAATTAAAGAGATTTCTTAGCGACACTTAAATTGCCCGAATCCCTAAAGGTGGTTTGAGATGGAATTGGTTACCTGAGGAAAGTAGCTAGTGAAAGCAGAACTGAGAAGAGGAGTCTTATGGATCACTGCAAGCATCGCCCTCAGAGCATCACAATCATCCTCCTTAATTGAGTAAAAGATCGAAGATTCAAGATAGGCAAAATTTGTTTTACCTAATCATCAAATGATGTCTTTTGTTAAACATTGTCATTTCAGCTATTTTAGGTGTATCTAGTGAGCCAAATGGGTCTATCCACGAGTGATAGCCATTCAAATGTATATCTTCTCTAATTTTAATGAAATTATTTAATTTCTAAAAAAAGATCTCCTTAAAATTATTTAGTACACCACACATCACTTCAGTTACAGGGTGTTGAATTTAAAGAAAGTTACGTCCCTTCACATCTTAAATTAGATTATGTAAGTACAGAAAAATTGAATATAATATTATCTAAAAGTCCATCATTTATATACCTAGGTGTCGAGAAAACAATTTAATTTTATTACTTGTTATTTAAAATATAGAAGCAGGGAGTAGATGGAGGATTATTTGACGTAGTTTAGTTGGAGGAGTTGGGAAAATTTCAATTCATAATAAACATGTCAAGAAGGTTTGTATTATAACACTCTTTAATTGCTTCTCATCCTCAAATTGTGATTACATTATCTCATGAGTAAGACAAAATCATCATAGTACGAAAGATTACATTGACGAACAAAATGAGTATGATTTTTACTAGAACTTAGAAGATCAAAGTTGTAGATCCCTTAATGGGATCATTTTGATTGTTTTCTCCAATCCCAAGTTAGTTAATTAACTATAATCATAAGTTAATTTAAATGGTAGTTTCTTAGTTTTCAAACAATATAAACAACAATCTCATATAAACAACAATTTTTTCCCTTCAATCATCATCAACAACATCTTCAAAATCATCATCATTAATTACATTATGATTCAAATCTTCATCACTATTATGTTCGACCAAAGTATCATCATTTTCATATAATTCATCCTCAATATATTCTTCATCTCTTTCGACGATAAAATTGGCTTATACTTCATCCACTTGTACTATATTGGGATTAACATCTCTCCTATGGAATAAAGATATATATGTATCTTCTATTCTAATGGCTTCATTATTCAAATCCAAACACTACGGTACATGGCATTGTTGGACCACATGAATTGAGAAACCAAGGCTTCTCATTGTCACTCCTAGGCTTAGGAATATTTCACTGATAAGCTTTATGGGAGCTGCATCACAAGTTTCTAGCCTATATACCATCATCTTAAGGGTTTATTATGTCTCAATGTTTCAAACAATACCTAAACTAAAATACTTAGACTATTAAATCAGAACATAAAAATTCATTAATAATACTAAGAATATTGCAAACAACAAGACAAAAACAAGACCTCATTTGCAATCACAAAAAATTATTCTCACAAATACTCCAACTAGTAAAGCAAAACATATTGGAGACATTAGTTAGAAGACTTATCTGGATGGATGGACAACCACAAACTACAAAGAAGAAGGATGAGGTCGGACGATTATCAAAACTCTTCAACACAAAACAAAGCGTGCAAAAAATGGGAATTTTGTATCTAATATAATACAGTTGTTCTTTATCTTTTCAATATTAAAAGAATTTATTATTGGCTATTGGTATAATTGTAAATAACAATATGGTTCATCTTGTATTCAATTATTGGTAAATAAAATGAAAAAGATATCCACAATAACTCCAAAATGGCAATTTCAAAACTTATCCAACTCTTAAATGCCATAAGTAGCATAACTACTCTAAGAGTAATTTTACTGACTTCAAAATCCAACTTCAAATTCCATAATAAGAAATTTCAAATTCTAACTTCAAATTCCATAATAAACAATTTTAACTTCAAAGTACCATAATAAGCAATTTCCCAACATCAAATTCCATGCAATTTCAATTTCAATTTCATTACAACATCAATATCTTATGAGATTCAAAAGACAAATCCTTGTTGTAAAATCTAAACACATCTATTTATTCATAAGAACACTATAACAATCAACTAATTTTAAATTAAAAATATACCCTATCCCAACACGTTATACAAATATCAATATCATAGAAAAGAAAAGAATATAATATGAGAAAATGTAGAACATTCAAAACAAAAACTAAGAGTTAAAACAAGAGTCCAATTCATCCACCAAATTGAGATTGGGTTTATTGTTAGAAACCAACATATCCAAAGCATAATGAAAAAATCAATTAATTAACTTACCCATATATTCACTGTCTCTATTGAAATTCTGCAAAATTGAAATAATCTATAATGAAAACAAGGATAAAATCATTAAAGAGACCACTAAGAACTTTCGTCGAACACTTGAAAGGCATGACAAATTCATCCCAAATTACATAAGGAAATCATGTCTTTTTCCTTCCTCAACTAACATTAACACCTTAGAAAGCCAAATACACCAGAGATAATCCAAAAACACGTAAAAACACTCCAAAAATTCATTAAACCTATGCAACATAATGATGCGTGCTTAATTGGTTATGAATTTATTCCATAACACTTAGTGTTTAATGATACAAAATGCTTAAGACATTCACTTTAGTTCATACTTGGTTTAAGGTACAATTCGGAAGAGAAAGAGCTAAAGTAAGTCAAAAACATAATATTTGAGTCATTTTCTGAAGATTCACAATCCTTTGTCTTCATGGAGCAAGAAGAAGAAGATTAAAAGCAAAAGAAGATAAGAAAATGCCAAGAAAGATGAGATAAATGTTGAACACATCAAAAGGATGAATGAAGAAATGGCTCTCCTCACGCCCATTCAACTTGTGCATGGTCATAAGCCATTTATTCATTCATCCTTTTAATGTGCTCAACATTTATCTCATCTTTCTTGGCCATCTCATACCCATGCAACACTTCTCACAGCCGTGAGAAGTTATGTACCACCGTGACAAATGTGTCACAGGTGTGACTACACTCACAGACATGACACATCATAAATGCTCGTGAGAAGTGGACTGCTTACCCGAACCATATTTTTTAATATAAATTCATTGTTTTTGTGACGACAAAGATATGTTTCGTTTAGGAAAAATCTGACGTGTTTCAGAAGACAAGGAGAAGAGGGCAATGAGCTCTCACCTATGGAGAGACCCATGGTAGGTTATACATCCTAACGCCAGTTTAAAGGTGAACATTGGCTTCGAAGAACCCGATGAAGTATATTTTTCATTGTGTTTGTTATTTTTACTCTCTTTTCTAATTGATTATAGTATCCTATGTGTATGAATTTGGGTTTTCATGTATGAATGATCTTTATTCTTGTTATCGTTAGATTGTTTATGTATGAACCCATTGCTATAATTTCAATATAATTAGTAATTGTTATGTTGGTATTTTTTGTGGCAACTATGGTTTCTAATCATTAGGGATAGTATAACTCAGGTTAAATAATCCGATCTTGTGTGATTATTACTTAGATTGGTCTGCTTTCCCCACTCATAAGGTAGTTGTCCGATTAAACTTAGAGAGTGTTTCCTAGGTTATTCGATAGTTAAGGTTAAATAACCAGCCTTTCTTAATTAACTATGACCTAATGAAAAATCAAGATTAACAGAGCTTGTTTTTAATCTACAACCAATAGTTCAAAGAGAGGTGTGAAGACAACAATTTAATGAAATATGTCTAATTAGGTAGATAACAACTTTATCAATCACATTTCATATGACTCCTAGATCCGTTAGGTGACAAGTCTTATAAAGACATATCATATATATTATTCTTAACCCTGCCTTTAAATTCATGTGATCATGAGTTTGCTCATCCAAATTACACAAATTTAAGACTAAACATGTGAGGGTTAAAGCGACCTTGAGTTTACTCAACAAGCCTACAATAAACTTGACACGACCTGACTTTTTGGACCGTATTGGCACCAGGGAATGGGTAGGTTTAATACCACCAAAACTCATAGTAAGCTTAACTTTTCTATATTCTACTAAAAATTCGGCATGACCTATTCATTTGTCTAATAAATCCTTATACCTACTTAATAGGTTGTAAGAAGTAAGGATCCAAATCTGCAATTCTCACATACATTATCTACTTATAAATAGCCAATCTATAATCATCTCATATCATCAACTGACATCATTCTCAATAACATAACATATCCATACATGTCTTATGTACATATGATTATGACAAACCATGGAGCAGCTATAAGCATCTGCACTTAACATCATGCCAAAAAAATTACTTGTCTGTTTATCCAAGCGAGTCTCAAAAGGCTTGGATTTCTCTTTTGTACGATCTGCTAATCTTCTAAAATGATGATAGTGAGGGGTAAGTCTACAACGCAGTGAGTTACAAACATACTACCATGCTTGTGAGGCTAGGTAACACAAGGCTAGCTTCACAAGAATGGTCTATGGCATTCTCAGCAACAATATATGGCATTAATGGATAAACAGGTAGTAATATCAAATGCTGCAATCACATGAATATAACTAATAAAGCTCAATATGAATTGTTCAAAAAGACATGAATCTGGTTTCCGAATTCTTTTCTGGGTTCTGGGTTCTGGGTTCTTTTTTAAATTCTGGTTTCTTTCTGAGTTTTGGTTTCTTTCTGAATTCTAGTTTCTTTCTGAATTCTGGGTTCTACAGGATTCCTAATTCTGAGCTTTCTCATTTCTGAGTTCTGATTTTTTGAATTTCTTAGGAAGAGACAGAGGCATGCTAGTACGGCATATCTCCCCTTTTCTGATTCTAGTGCGTCATATCTCCCCTTTCTCTCTCTCATTCTCTAAGTATTCTTACTTCTTCTCTCAATTTTAGAACCTCCTACCTTTCTCTTAAGGCTTGGTTCTCTGCTTCTAAGGCTTCAATTCTTTGTTGTAAGGTTCTAACATCTTCCCCTTGAGCAGTTGGGGGTTCAAGTTCAGTTCCTATCTCTGATCTCCTCCTAACTCTAGGTGGAGATCTTTCTTCTTATTGTTCTTGCTGTACAGACTCGACATCAGGTACAACAGTTGGAATTTCCCCCTTCCTAGGATGACCTCGTCCTCATTGAGGAAGTGTTCTTCTCCTAGGAGGCATCTCTAGTATGGAAAAAATTAAAATCATTTACACACAAAAATAACATGCTATTGACATGATGCAGATCCTATGCTCCATGGTGTCATGCTTATGCAAGAATATCATATGCATATCCCATATCATATATATATTTACTTCTTCTCTCAATTCTAGAACCTCCTGCCTTTCTCTTAAGGCTCGGTTCTCTGCTTCTAAGGGTTCAATTCTTTGTTGTAAGGTTCTAACATCTTCCCCTTGAGCGGTTGGGGGTTCATGTTCAATTCCTATCTCTGATCTTCTCCTAACTCTGGGTGGAGATCTTTCTTCTTGTTGTTCTTGCTGTACAGACTCGACATCAGGTACAACAGTTGGAATTTCCCCCTTCCTAGGATGACCTCGTCCTCGTTGAGGAGGTGTTCTTCTTTTAGGAGGCATCTCTAGTATGGAAAAAATTAAAATCATTTAGACACAAAAATAACATTCTATTGACATGATGCAGATCCTATGCTCCATGGTGTCTTGCTTATGCAATGATGCAGATCCTATGCTTTATGGTGTCATGCTTATGCAAGAATATCATATTCATATCCTATATCATATATATATTTACATCGAAAACTTTTCTTTTGTACTTTTTGTACATCATATAGATCACAAGATCCTTACTCTTATACAACCTTTGGCTCTGATATCATCTTGACACGACCCGCCTTTTTAGACCATGTTAGCACTAGGGAATGGGTAGGCTTAATACCACTAAAACCCGTAGTAAGCCTAACTTTTCTATATTCTACTAAAAATTCGGCAAGACCTATTCATTTGTCTAATAAATCCTTATACCTACTTAATAGGTTGTAAGAAGTAAGGATCCAAATCTGCAATTCTCACATACATTATCTACTTATAAATAGCCAATCTATAATCATCTCATATCATCAACTGACATCATTCTCAATAACATAACATATCCATACATGTCTTATGTACATATGATTATGACAAACCATGGAGCAGCTATAAGCATCTGCACTTAACATCATGCCAAAAAAATTACTTGTCTGTTTATCCAAGCGAGTCTCAAAAGGCTTGGATTTCTCTTTTGTACGATCTGCTAATCTTCTAAAATGATGATAGTGAGGGGTAAGTCTACAACGCAGTGAGTTACAAACATACTACCATGCTTGTGAGGCTAGGTAACACAAGGCTAGCTTCACAAGAATGGTCTATGGCATTCTCAGCAACAATATATGGCATTAATGGATAAACAGGTAGTAATATCAAATGCTGCAATCACATGAATATAACTAATAAAGCTCAATATGAATTGTTCAAAAAGACATGAATCTGGTTTCCGAATTCTTTTCTGGGTTCTGGGTTCTGGGTTCTTTTTTAAATTCTGGTTTCTTTCTGAGTTTTGGTTTCTTTCTGAATTCTAGTTTCTTTCTGAATTCTGGGTTCTACAGGATTCCTAATTCTGAGCTTTCTCATTTCTGAGTTCTGATTTTTTGAATTTCTTAGGAAGAGACAGAGGCATGCTAGTACGGCATATCTCCCCTTTTCTGATTCTAGTGCGTCATATCTCCCCTTTCTCTCTCTCATTCTCTAAGTATTCTTACTTCTTCTCTCAATTTTAGAACCTCCTACCTTTCTCTTAAGGCTTGGTTCTCTGCTTCTAAGGCTTCAATTCTTTGTTGTAAGGTTCTAACATCTTCCCCTTGAGCAGTTGGGGGTTCAAGTTCAGTTCCTATCTCTGATCTCCTCCTAACTCTAGGTGGAGATCTTTCTTCTTATTGTTCTTGCTGTACAGACTCGACATCAGGTACAACAGTTGGAATTTCCCCCTTCCTAGGATGACCTCGTCCTCATTGAGGAAGTGTTCTTCTCCTAGGAGGCATCTCTAGTATGGAAAAAATTAAAATCATTTACACACAAAAATAACATGCTATTGACATGATGCAGATCCTATGCTCCATGGTGTCATGCTTATGCAAGAATATCATATGCATATTTCATATCGTATACATATTTATATCGTAAACTTTTCTTTAATACTTTTTGTACATCATATGGCCATCACAAGATCCTTACTCTTATACAACCTGCCTCTGATACCATCTAACATGACTCGCTTTTTGGGTCGTGTTGGCACTAGGGAATAGGTAGGCTTAATGCCACCAAAACTCGTAGTAAGCCTACCTTTTCTATATTCTACTGAAAATCCAGCATGACCCGTTCATTTGTCTGATTAATCCTTATACCTGCTTAATAGGTTTGAAAGAAGTAAGGATCCAAATCTGCACTTATCACATACATCATCTACTTATCATTTGCCAATCTATGATCATCTCATATCATCAACTAACATCATTCTCAATAAAATAACATATCCATACATGTTTAATGTACATATAATTATGACAAACCATGGAGCAGCTATAAGCATCTGCAATTTACATCATGCCAAAAAAAATTACTTGTTTGTTCATCCAAACAAGTCTCAAAAGGCTTGGATTTCTCTCTTGTACAATTTGCTAATCCCCTGAAATGATGATAGTGAGAGGTGAGTCTACAGCACGACTCAGTGAGATATAAACATACTACCATACTTGTGAGGCTAGGTAACACAAGGCTAGCTTCACAAGAATGGTCTGTGGCATTCTAAGAAACAATGTATGGCATCAATGGATAAACAGGTAGTAACATCAAATGCAGCAATCATTTGAGTATCACTAATAAAGCTCAATATGAATTGTTCTATTATAAAAATGAATCTGGTTTCTAAATTCTTTTCTGGGTTCTGGGTTCTTTTCTGAGTTTTGGGTTCTTTCTGAATTCTTGTTTCTTTCTTTGGTAGAGTTATACAGGATTTCTAATTCTAAGATTTCTCATTTCTGAATTCTGATTTTTCAGAATTTCTTAGGAAGAGACAGAGGCATGATAGTACGACGTATCTCCCCTTTTCTAATTCTAGACAAGGTTGGCCTAACCCTGCCCCTGGAGGCCTGCCCTCTCCAGGTAGGACCCGGATCTAACCCATCACCAGCGGGTTACCTATGTGCATATGGTCTGATAATATATTCCATCAGTTGGGTATCCTATGAACTCATCAATCATGGCTAACAAGAAAACATGATTCATCAAAGAATTGCAATTAATAGGTTCATCATAACAAGGGAACCAGAAGATGCAAAGAATCTGAATATCATCTGGTCAATCTGGCATACAACATGCTAGACTCAAACACATGGAGTCATATATCAAATA
>JANZLX010166958.1:0-13810 GCA_025531955.1 Erythroxylum orinocense
ACCTCGCGGGCGCGACAATGCTAACCCGCGGGCGCGAAGGTCCTTTTCCTTTGAAATTAATTTTAGAAAAATTGTGTTTTAAAATCTACAAGAGGGCCCACACTCAATATGTATTCGTATGAACGATAAAAAGTAAAAAGATAGAATAAGCTGTCTATAAAAGTAAGTCACGAAGTTCAAGTCGAATTGCAAGATCCAAGGTTCCGGGAATGGGCCCCAGTCGGGCTCACCTCCCGGGACAGTCGGGCTCCAGGATTGGGGTCCGACATCTGTCATATCAAGCAAGGCTAGTTAACAATAAGGTTAAGGTTCTGAGAGTGGGTCACCCCAGGGCTCATGTCTCGGGACAGTTGGGTTCCGGAAATGGGATCCAACATGTACTTTCATAAACATGTATTATTTCAAATAGGGTATATTTTGGGGCCTTACAGTTACGGGAAGGATTCTTAGTTTGAGGCATATTCCTACAGAAAATAAGAAAAAATAAACACAAGGATTAAACAAAATTTACTAAAAATATCAAAGCTTGTAAAGCTCGCAGCGGTAAAAATTGTACTTTCTAAGTCACGACGAAGAAAGGTTTTCTCGCCACGACGAAACATTTCAGTCTACCACACCGCGGCGAAATAAGTTCCCTCACCGCAGCGAACTAACCCTAACGTCAGAAACATAAGAAAATAAAAATGAAACGAAAGAGGGAAAACTTACGAAGAAGGAGGAGAAGGATGCAAACACAAACCACACACACAAGATGGCTGAAGGAGAACGAGCACAAAGGGAAATGGCACAAGGTCACTCGGATTAGCCGCGACAAACTTTGGAGTGAAAGAGATGAAAATGAAAAAGGGAGAAGAGGGCAGTAAGTTTAGAAGGATGGGGATAGGAAATGAAGAAAAACACAGAGGGAAGATGAAAAATCAGAAGAGCATCAAGGGTAAAAGAGAAATTTCACGAGGGAATTTTTGTACAGAATGGTCTATTCGCCGTGGAAAAAGAATTAATATACGCCGTAGCAAGGGTTGTGGACAAATGTTCACCGTGAAGAAAATTTTGATTTATGCCGTGGCGAATTGGTTTGAGAAGCGTGTGGCCGCGGCGACTGATGAGTTCGCCGCAGCGAATTTTTCCCGAGAAATAAAAGAGAAAAAAGGGGATAAATTCTAACTGGATTCTTAGCTCATAAGCAAGTCCTTAACCATAACAAAACAAAATGCAATTCACCATCTACACCAATTTCCTTTATCATAAAAGATGTGTCATGCATTTACTAAAATACACAATTCAAATAGAAGATGAATTATTGAAACAGAACAACTAATCCTAAGTCCGACTAAAAATTAAACCTAATCCTACTGAAGTAGTTTCTCCCACACACTTAGTCAACATACTCATGATTAACAATGTCATCTCATTTTAAATCATAAAGCAGAAGTACATTGTAAGTGAAAGAAGAGAAACAACTTGTTGCTTATGATGGATCCTTCAGCTCTTAGGGGATGTTTGGCTCATAGCCATGCTATGGCGAGGTAACTCGACTACTTCCCACTTCTGCATTAACGTCTGCACTTCTCAGTTCACCTAAAACATCAGCAAAACATACTTCCTCCAAGGAATCATTAGTTAATGGGTTCATTGCCAGTTCAAACTCAATACATGCATGCATCAACAACAACATCAAGCATGTTCACTCCTAGGAGCGAATAGTCCTCATAGGGGTGTTTCATAGCCTCATACATATTAAAGCTCACTTGTTGATCTCCTACCTTTATGGTGATCTTACCTTCCTTCATGCTAATCATAGTACTGAGAGTCCTTAAGAATGGTCGACCGAGAATCAAGGAAGTGTCCTGAACAACCTCTAAAGATATGTCAAGCACATAGAAATCAGCTGAAAAAACCAAACCCTTGACCTGGACCAAGATGTTTTCTATAATCCCCACTGGATGCCTAAAAGATCTATCAGCCAGTTGTAACACTACAGATGTGGGCTTTAGACTCTTAACTCCTAATGATTGATAAACAGACTTAGGTAACACATTAATTGCTGCCCCGAGATCTAACAAGGCTCTTTCTATGGTAACTTTCCCTATTGTGCATGGAATGGTGAAAGATCCAGGGTCTTGACACTTGACAGGTATTTGTGGTTTAAATAGGGCTGATCCATTCGAGCTCACTTGGACTCTCTCATTGGGGCTAAACTTCCTTTTGTTGGTGCACAAGTCCTTAAGATATTTAGCATAGGCTAGAACTCTTTTCACTAAATCAAGCAAAGGGACGTTGACTTCGACTTTTCCAAACAAATCAATTACATCTTTTTCATACTTAATGTTGGTCATACGCTTGCTCATTAAATATGAATTAGGAAAAGGGAGGTCTTGAAGATTTTACCTCCTTACTTTGGGATTCATGCTTACTGGATTTCCCATGCTCATATGTTGGTGCTTTTCTTTGGAACTCTCTGAAGTAGCTCCTTTGTTCTTTGATGCAGACTCACTTTCGTTCAAAAGTGATTCTTCCTTAGAGCTCTCAGATTTCTTGTTATTATTTGGTGGTAAAGGCAATTCTCCATTATCAATCTCCTCATCATATTCTTTTTCCTCTTGGTTGATGAACCTCAATTGTTTCAAATTTCGGAGAGTGATTGCATTTAAAATTTTTGGGTTCATCACAATATTCGAAGGAATTGTTCCACTGCTTCTTGCTTGGTTCTCGCTCATGTTGTTGGACAATTAAGTGATATAAGAATTAATATTTTCCGCTTTCATCTCCCATTGCTCCATTCTCTTTTTTAACGAATTGAATGGAGCAGTATTCTTTGAAGAATCTTGTTGAATCAGAGAAGCTATAACATTAAAATGATTGTTGTTAGAATTACGTTCTTCCTTCATCAAATTCATCATATTTTGCAACAATTGGTTCGTATCCTCCTTGAGTGGGACAATCATAATTTGCTGTTGGTTGGGGAACTGGTTGGTGAAAAACCAGTTCCCCAACCAACAAATTATGATTGTCCCACCCAAGGAGGATACCAACCAATTGCTGCAAAATATGATGACTAGGCTCCTCTTCCACAACTACCTTACTTCTCTCTTATTCTTTCCTCTCTTTTCTAATCTTCCTTAGGCGTCTCTCAATTTTGGGTTGGAAAGGAACAAGTTTAACTCTCCAGGGTATGCACAGAAACAATTCAAATGAAATAATTGTAATAAAATTGACTCACAAGCACACAAAGTCAAATAAAAGGTGAGATGTGAAGGATACAAGTGTATCATATGTAAAATTATGTATGAAAATGTGTATATATGGATCAACAAGTAATAAAAGAAAAGATTTAAAAGCTGTGTGAGTGTAAAAGAAATACTAAGTATGAAAAAGTCCAATTGTGGAAGTATGCTTCTATTTGTGTTTTCAAAATTTATACTATGCAAAGAAGAATTAAAAACTTATACTATTGACAAGTATGAAATTAAAGTATCCAAAATGAAATCTAAAAGAAAAGGTTCCTATCATCAACGATGGACAAAGATGACAACGGCTAACCTAAAGAAAACCAATTGCTTGGTTCCCCGACAACGACGCCATTTTGATCCGCGGTTTGTATTGGGCTTAACCCTTGGAAGCCGAATTAAAAAAATTAATTCCAAGGATTGCAATATAGAGTGCAACCTCGGGTCGTCTCACTTAATTGGAGCCTAGTGTAATGGATCTAAGCTAGCCTAATTATCATGAAATGCAAACTAAATTGGTTAGGAAGGGGTTTTGGATCTTTGAGAAATCTAATTAACTTGAGTTAATTGTAAGAAAAGTATGCAAAAATGTATTTTTGGATTTTCTTAGTGTGTGTAATGGGTTAGTTAATGCAATTGGTAAATTGGGATCAAGCATTGTCTCAATATCAAACACAACTAGGCAGATAAATTAACAAAATCACCAAAAAGACATATATGAGACTTCATATATTAAAGCTCCAAGTTCTACATCAACAAATCCCATAACACAACACATTGTTCAACACTTGATTAAACTATAATCAAGAAAATCTAACTACAAAGCATAAATCCTAACTAAGGAGTTCATAACAATGTACTTAAACACAACAATGTAGTTAAACATGAATAAACTACTCCCCTTTGAAGCCTATTGAACTCAAGTCATTGCTACATCTTCAATAGGAAATGGTGCTTAGCCAAGCATTGCTTTAGGAGAAATCACAACCGGACACCCACCAATAGCTACCATGGCAGTAGCAGTAGATGATGAAGGGGGCAATGAAAAATGGAAGGAAATGATGGATGAAGGTCGAGTGAGAGAGACGAGAGTGTGTATGTATGTGATGTTTTTGCCTGTTTTCGGCTCTCCCTTCTATGTAGTGTGTGCTGCTCCCTTATAACCTAATTTAGTAGGTTTTTAAATGTAGGATTGGTGGTTTAGGTCACACAGTGAGAGATTTTTCTAAAATTTGGTTCGGGTTTTTGACGATTCGCCAGGGCAACAAATAAGTTCGTCACGGCGTACTTTTCTCGAAAGGTTTTGCTTCATTGCTGGATGCTTCACTGCGGCAAAAGAATTAATCTTCCTCGTGACAAAATTTTATCAAAAGTTCAGCCTGGATTTCTTTATATTTCGCCAAGCGACAGATACTTTGCCACAATGAACTCTCTGTAGTGCCTTCTCTTTTTAACTTCACTTCAGCCTTCCTTGACTCCACACCTTCTTCTTGAGTTTCCTACAATCAACAATAGTAATTTGCAGTATCACATGTTCTCAGAGAAATTAATTAGTGCAATTAATACTAATTTGTAATAATTTTTACTATCAAATTACATAAAATAAAAGTACACACTCAAGAGTCAATTTAAACACAAAATCTAGAAATAGGAGTCAAAAAGTATAGTAAAAGTCATGAAAGAGTCGCCAATTTATATAATAAACTTGGGCTCAATCAAAATGCAAGTAGTAATTGAAGTTATTGTTTATTATAGGTCATCTGACATAAGTGATCAGGAGGGACAATCAGCTGACCTAGGATCGGCAAGAGCTAGTAGAGAGTCTTCCATACCTCATCTTGAGCAGATGCCTCCTAGAATTTCCGAGAGAAGGGAAAGGAGGTATGATAAACTACGAAAGTAGGGGGATATGGACTTCTATAGAAGTACAGACCCTGTAGAGGCCGAGGGACGGCTGGAGAGAACTAAGAGGATCTTCAATCAGATGGACTGCGAATCGGACGAGAGGTTAGACTATGTGGTTTCTTTATTGTAAGGCCTAACATATCAATGGTGGAAGACTATTCCAGGCAGTACCACCAGGCCTTGTGACCTGAAGTGGGATGACTTTCTGAGGTTCTTCAAGGAGAATTACATGCCCAAGATCTACCAAGACAGAATGATGAAGGAATTTTTGGATCTGAAGTAGGTCAGATTGTCAGTGGCAAAATATGAGATCAAGTTTAATGAGCTGATGGGGTATGCTTGATTCCTATTAAGGAAGACAAGTGTAGGAGATTTGAAGACAGGTTGAATATAAAAATTCGAACAAGGTTAGCGATCTCCAACTTGAGTAGTTTTACCGAGTTGAGAGTTGCCTCAATCAGAGTTGAGCAGCTATTGAGAGAGGGACAGACAGAGTATAGGCAGGAATAAAGAATGAAAAGCTAAATCTAGCAAGAGATTTGGGAAGGCTAGAGTAGATTTCCTCGATCACAGTTGAGATCGAGACAAATTGGGTTTAGGCTAAGAGGTGGCTTTGGTTACTCTAGTAGAGGTTAGGCGTCTGGGGGGCAAAATTTTAGTAGGCAACCACCACAGATGACTACTTGTGAGCATTATAGGAAGATGCACAGTGGTGAGTGTTGGACATTATCAGGAGCTTGCTCCAATGTGGCTCTCTTGAGCATAGAGTCGGAGATTGTCCTGCTATTACTGGAGCCCAGTCTGGTATGAGAAGGGGATCAGTGAGTGAAGCTACTCTCCAGCAAAGCCGACCTAATGAGTCTAGATAGAGAGGCCGTGGGAGAGGCAGAGTGAGCTTTGGTAGTCCTTTTGTCAAGACTGAGGTACGAAGCAACTAACCACAATCTCAAGCCTAAGTTTATTCCATAACCAGAAACGAGGCACAGGATTCTCCAGATGTCGTTATAGGTGCGTTACTTATTTTTGTTTTTGAAGTATTTGCATTGCTAGATCCTGGATCTACGCATTCTTTTATCACACTACATCTAGCATCTAGGTTGCATTGTGATAGAGAGCAATTGCAATATGGATTAGAGGTGAGTACTTTAATTGGTAGTTCCATAGTAATAAGAGAAGTCTGCAAGGGGTGCTTGATTAGAATTGATTAGGCAAAATTGAAAGCAGACTTGATTATATTACAGTTAAGGGAGATTGACATTATTCTAGACATGGATTGGCTCATTGCTCATAGGGCATAAACTGCTACACTAAAGAAGTGATGTTAGAATCTCCTAATTAGCTGAGAGTAGTTTTCCAAGGTTTCAGTCAAGTAGTGCCAGTCAGGATGATCTCACTTAAGAGTGCTTTGAGGTTGATGCAAGGGGGATGTGAGGCTTATTTGGCTCATGTCATCGATACTCGAGCTGATCAGAGTGTGCAAGACATTCTTTTTATTAAGGAATTCCTAGATGTGTTTCCCGCTGAGCTATTTGGCTTACCTTCAGATCGAGAAACGGAGTTCACAATTGACTTAGTTCCAGGTGCTGCTCTTATATCTATTCCTCTATATAGGATGGCACCTATGGAACTAAAGGAGTTGAAGGCTTAGTTATAGGAGTTGCTAGAAAAGGGTTTTATTAAACCTAATGTTTCACATTAGGAAGCTCCAGTATTATTTGTGAAAAAAAAAGATTGCACATTGAGACTGTGCATCGATTATAGGCAACTAAAACGGGTAACAGCAAAGAACAAGTACCTGTTGCCCAAAATTGATGACTTGTTTGATCAGTTATAGGGAGCTCAGGTGTTCACTAAGTTAGACTTGAGATCAAGGTACTATCAGCTAAAGATAGCAGAAGCTGATGTACCAACAAGTGCATTCAGGAGCAAGTATGGGTATTTTGAGCTTTTAGTAATGCTGTTTAGGTTAACTAATGCCCTAGTTGCATTTATGGATTTGATGAATAAGGTGTTTTATTCCTAGCTAGATCGAATTGCTATTGTGATTATTGATGACATCTTAGTATATTCAAAAAACAGAGAAAAGCATGTTGAGCATCTGATAGTGATCTTACAGATTATGAGGGAGAAACAGTTGTATGCCAAATTCAGTAAGTGTGAATTTTGGCTAGATCAAGTCGTATTTTTGGATCACAAGTGGATCCTAAGAAGGTTGAGGCAATGATGAACTGGGAAGCTTCGAAGAATGTATCAGAAATTCGGAGTTTCCTTAGATTGGCTGGATATTACCAGAGGTTTGTTGAGGGGTTCTCATTGATCTCAACCCCTCTAATGAAACTTCTGAGGAAGAATGTAGCATTTAGATGGAATGATGATTGTTAGAAGAGCTTTGAGGAATTGAAACATCGGTTGATTACAACACCAGTGTTAACTATTCCGTTGGGAAATGGAGGATATGTAGTATATAATGATGCATCGCATCAAGGATTGGGATGTGTGCTGATGCAATATGGCAAGGTGATCGCCTATGCATTGAGACAATTAAGGTCTCATGAGATTAACTATCCGATACATGATTTAGATATTGTTGCAGTTTTTTTTTTTGCTCTAAAGATATGGAGACATTATCTATATGGAGAGACATTCCAGATATACACTAATCATAAGAGTTTAAGATATCTATTGAGTCAAAAAGAATTGAACATGAGATAGAGGAGATAGGTAGAGTTATTGAAAGACTATAATTGTAAGATTAATCATCTGGGGAAAGCTAATGTGGTGGCTGATGCTTTGAGTAGAAAGTCGAATAGTAGTGTAGCTCATATTCAGTTATCGAGGTTACCGAGCTTAATTCATTTCAAAGCTCTGAATGTGGAATTAAATTTGAAGCAGAATGAGACGACGATTGCTACATTGAAGCTGAGATCGATGTTACATGATAGGATCAGGAAAGGCCATAATAAAGATCCTAATATGGTGAAGTTTATAGAGAGATTGAAAATGAAATCAGATTCTGAGTTTGAATTGAGGGATGAGACATTATGGCTAAAGCAGAGGCTGTGTGTGCCTAATGTGGATGATCTGAGGAAGGAAATTCTTGAGGAAGCTTATATGGTCGCCTATACTATGCATCCTGGTACTACCAAGATGTATAACACGGTAAAGCAACATTTTTGGTGCCTGGAATGAAGAAGCAAGTACCAGAGTATGTTTCTAAATGTTTAGTATGCTAGCAGATTAAAGCTGAGCATCAGAGTTCGGTTGGAAAGCTACATTTGTTACCTATTCTGAAGTGGAAATGTGAATGAATTACTATGGATTTTATTATTGGATTGCCTAAGACTCTGAGAAAAAAATGATGCTATATGGGTTGTAGTGAACCGATTGACTAAGTTAGCCCATTTCTTATCAGTGAGAGAGAATAACTCACTAGACCAGTTAGCCCGGAGGTATGTGAATGAAGTGGTGAGGCTACATGGGATTCCAATGTCCATTGTATCGGAAAGGGATCCCAGATTTACTTTGAGGTTTTGGAAGAGTTTACAGTCAGCTTTAGTACTGTATTTCATCCTCAAATAGATGGACAGAGTGAGAGGACAATCAAGACTGTTGAGGATAAGCTTAGAGCATGTGTATTGGAGTTTCAAGGAGCTTGGGATCAATATATAACATTGACAGATTTAATTATAACAACCATTATCACAATAGTATCAAAATGGTACCATATGAGGCATTGTATGGCAGAATGTGTCGATCGACTCTATATTGGGATGAAGAGGGTTTGAGAATGATTGAAGGTCAAAAATTGATACAAGATACTGTGGATAAAGTGAAACTGATCAGATGTCAGATAAAAGCGCAAGATAGACAAAAGAGCTATGTGGATCAACATTGAAGGTATATGGAATACAGTGTAAGAGACAGGGTCTTTTTTAAAGTGTTGCCTTGGCGAAGAGTGTTGAAATTTGATAAAAAGGGCAAGTTGAGCCCTAGGTACATTGGTTCTTATGAGATCATTGAGAGGATAGGACCATTGGCTTACAAGCTAGCTTTACCGAATGAGATGTCTTAGTTCCACAATGTATTTCTTATGAGTAAGCTTAGAAGATACCGATCTGATCCAACACATGTGTTACTGGCTCAAGAGATTGAGGTTACTAGTAACCTAAGTTATGTTAAGGGGCCGATCAAGATAGTGGGTTATCGGATAAAACAACTGAGAAACTGAGTAATTCCATTGGTGAAAGCCCTTTGGAGAAATCATTCGACTGAGAAAGCAATTTGGGAAACGGAAAAAGACATAAGGAGACAATATCCCCATCTTTTCAAACAATCAAGTAAGAATTGACAAAATTTCTTTTAGGAGGGGAGAATTATATTATCCCGTTACCCATGTTAAGGCCAGAATAGTGTAAACGAGAGTTTATTGAGAAGTTAGAAAGTGCATTTCACACTTATGCATAATATAACATGCACACATATATGAATATTGAATTTTGCACATTAAAATGAGTGTACATGCATTCATTAATATTTTCTGGGTATAATTGATTTATATATGTGATTATGTTTAGGATTATGGTTTATTTGTATTGAAAACTAATTTGGAGAGTATAAATTGTTGAATTAGAATTTTGGTGAAATTTAGGAAATTTTGGAAATTATGAGTATTTATGGACTAGGAAAAAAGCTAAGTGACAAGACAATTGATGAATGGTAATAGAAATAAGAGTCATGTGATAGTGAAGAATTTTATAGATGACTTTGGGATTTGTTGACAATGTCAACGAAAATTTAGAAACAATTGGAATAAAATTTGGAGATGATTGGATTAGTTAAATAAGAAAACTCAGTTTAAACTTATAGGAATTGGACAAGTGCCAAGTGTCACTTGCCAAGCCTAGTATTGATTTCACGAATTTACTGGAAAGACCAAATGAATTGTTTGATCTTGTTTTCTTCTTCTTCTTGACTTTCTTCATCCCCTATAAGCTTCATTACTTTAGAAATTTCTCACCCTTAGAACGCAAGCCTTGCTCTCACTTTTCACTTGCTATCTCTTTTTTTTTATCTTCTTCACTGTCACTAAAATACCTAACCTGACAACCTTTGGCTACTGATGATTGTGTGATATTGGAAAGCTAGGATTCACATGATTTTGAAGAGCTTGGAGTTTTAAACAAGTAAGTACCGTATGGTTTTCATGATACGTAAAATGAAACAAGCATCACGTTAGTTAACAATTTAGTGTTTATAAAACGAGGTTGTATATATATACTAAAACATGAGTAAAAATTTAAAGAATATCGTGTGTCTTACTTTTGCATTTTTTATGATCAAAATTTCATAAGATTGTGTTGAAATGATTTTTGAGTTTGAAAGGTCATTAAAAATATATATAAAAATATTGCAAAAAATTTTGGAGAAATGAGATGCGTATGCTCTATTTTTGTTGCCATTACATGAATCTTATTGGGTGTTTTAGAAACAAAATAAGATGAATCTAGAGTTAAGGAAAAAGGTGTAAGGTAATGTCGTGATATGGGAAAAAAATTTAAATTGATAAGTTAGAGATGAAATGAAGGTGTTGGTAAAGATGAAAAAGTGCAGCAGATGAAAAATACAGAAAACGTGATGAAGATACATGAATAATAGGTTCTGTTTTTAATGTTTATGAACAATCATAGATTTTGATTTGTTTGTGATCAATTTGAGCTGAAATGGAAGTAGGAATGAAGGGAAAATAGTGAGGACATAAGTTAGAAATGGTAGATTAAGAAAAAGAGAGGAAGGAGAGAAGAAAAATCTGCAGTTCGTGAATCTAGAGAATAAATTAGGCAATGCACGATCGTGCACAAGCATGATTTGTGCATGATCGTGCATCTCAAAGAGTACGATCATGCGCATGCACGATCTTGACATTGTGCTATTGACTGGGATTGCACGATCGTGCTTATGCACGATCATGACAATGAAGGCTTACCGAAAAGTGAGAGTTTCGAACATCCTGTATTCTTTTAGCTATAACTTCTTCTCCTGACCTCCAATGACTTCAAATTTCAACCAACAAACTCCTCACACATTTTTCTTCCTCTTCATGAAAACTTATGGCCATCTAAATTCATTCGGAAAAGATTGATTGATGAATTTAGGATGAAACCCATATGTATATCCTTCACCAAATTGTCAAAAAACTAGTTGATTGTGATTGTAAGTTTAGGTCGATTTTTTCTTGCTTGGGAGGACTAGTATAATCTGGAGTTTTAAACTGAATTGGAAGCCTAATAGGTAAGTAATAATGTGAGTTTTATGGCATGCCAAATGATATAATAATAATGTTTGAATTGGACTGAAATGCATGTGATATTAGTGAAGAAGAATCGCTAGAATATGTTAGTTGTAGTATTTTCACTGAACATATATCGGCATTTTAGCAAAAACTTGATTTGTAGACATCCAAATGGGATGATTTTACATTTATTAAACTAGAGACATATGAATATATTTTTAATGAAGGAATCAAATTTTAATTCTGTTTCTAAGAGTTTTAAAATTTGGCTTGAATTTGAGTTTCTAGATTATGTCACTGTTTGAGAATAGCTTTTAGTATTTTGAATATAAATTTTAGAATACTAAACCAAGTTGCATTACATTGATGTCATTAGAAACTTAAGATGTAAATGAACAATTGTTTAGAAGAATGTTTTACCTAAATCCTTCGTTTTCCTTGTCAAAATGGGCATACAAAATTGTCCTAAAAGTTTGTTTTGAGAAGAGCTGGAATGAAGCTTGAATAAGAGTTAGTGCACCATCGTGACAGAAAGGGGTCATGAAGGGAGTCATGAAGGGGTTGCACGATCGTGGCAGGGGAGGATCAATTGGAAGTGCATGATCGAGGTATCCTGCTATTTGACAACTTTGAACACCCTTCACTCTTTTAATCATAACTTCTTTGCAAGACCTCCGATTTACAACAAATTTCATTCTCATCTGAATTCATTAAGAATGGATTGTTTATTACCAAATGTTCAGGTCTGAAATTTTAGAGATGTTATAATAATGAATAAGAGTTTGGATATTGTATAATCATATAATGGAAGAATAACATTGATGAATAATTGATTGATGATACTATAATCATATAATGGCAGAATAACATTGATGAATAATTGATTGATGATACTATAATTTAGTGAGGTGTTAACCTAAGCTCAAATTAGACATATATGAGTTTTGAAGAATGAATGATCATAAGATGCGAATTAAGGAAATATACTAGGAATAGTCATTGAGCATGATATATGTATATATGTGCACAAACGAATAAGCATTTGATTGATCGACTTTGTAATGTGAATCATATGTGAATTGTCAGATTTTAGATGCTCAAGTCAGACATTTTCAGACCATCCAGGCAATAACATAAATCGGAGAATACTGTCAGTCAACCTAGATGATCTTCCTATGATTGATTTGTTCTATTAACTTCTAATTATTGAACTATTTGTCATTTGTTTGTGAATTCTGGACTTAAATGATCCGAGGAGTTTGATATTCGGGAATGTATTGGAAGTGTTCTGTTTGCATCTGAAATTTGAATGATATCTGTTTGCATTTGAATTCTGAATGATATCTGAATACTCAATGAATACTGAATGCCAAACTGAGGTCTGATGAATATGAGATTGTGTCTATGCATTATAAGTTAATGCTATATATGGCATATTCTATTATTTGATGCATTTCATAAAATGCATGTTCAGATAAAGGCGTAGTGGTCCCAGTAGCCGATCTGAAAGAGCTTTAAGCTAATAATTCTGCACGTAGAGATTTGTTCCGTGATTTCTGTATCTGACTGAGCCCAATAGGCCAGTATCTGTATCTGTATCTAAAAGGCACTTGGTCACTGATTGAGCCCAAGTTTATCTTATAAATTGGCTAGACTTTCATGGCTTTTAATATTTTTTTTTTACTCTTACTTGGTGATTTTGTGCTTAAATTAGTCCCTTACGGTGAGCTTATATTTTATACAATTTGTTAGTAGAATTGTTAAATATTGACATTAATTACATTATAATTTTTTCTAAGGACAATTGATACTGTAAATTGTTATTTTATATTGTAGGAGAAAAAGGAGTCAAAAAGGATCGAAAGAGTCAACAGGACATAAGGTACTTAACGCACATCGCAGCGCATCGAGAACAAGGCACGTTGTGGCGTAAACTAATTATCTCGTCGCGACGCATCATCATGCAACAACGCATCGCGGCATCGATTAATTATTCCGCTGCGGCGAGCGATCCAGGAAGTTCATGTCATGGCGCAGCTCCTCCCTTGTTACGGCGAGCAGTCGGATACCTGAACTTTAATTGGAAAATACTCTCACTGTACTGACCCGACCCACGATCTGTCCTATAAAATCTTGCCGAATTAGGTTAGAAACATTCATTCTTGGGACAGAAGACATTCGGTAGCCAAAGGAGAACATAAAAAATCATTCGCACTTCACCACCATCATTTCTCATATGCGACCATCATCCGCGACCGCTGATCATTTCATTGTCAACTCCACCGCCAGTGTTGGATCCCGAACTTTTGGTAAAAATTAGAAATATTAAAATGAATTTAAATGAGAAAGAAATTGGTGAGAAAATTTATAAATTTAAGGAAATTTGATG
>JANZLX010167007.1:0-13803 GCA_025531955.1 Erythroxylum orinocense
GATCATTTACCAATCTAGGCCTACTAGATTTTATATGTTTCTTAGATGAACGGTAAAAGTGAATTCTATTATGGAGCAGTGCGCAGTTGGCAAATAATGCCTATACGATTGTTCAACTCTATCTTTTCTTATGATTCTTTATCCCTTCTCCTCACCCTTTCATTGTCATACAAGATAGAGTAACCATTTATTTTAATTTTCATATTTTAATCTTATATCAACAGCAATGATTCATCAACCTATTGTTGTTTTTATGAGGCATAAATAGAAGAATTTGTCCTGGAAGCAGAAGAACTACTGAAACTGCGAGAAACCCTTATAAGAGTTTATGTACAAAGAATAAGCAAACTCTTATGGGTTGTACCTGAAGACATAGAAAAGGATGCTTTTATGTTAGCAACAGAAGCCCATGCTCATGGAATTGTTGACCTTGTAGCAGTTACATAAAAAATAGCATAAATTTCTTGCAAATAATGATTTGAGATTTTCTCATCAGGGTTAAATATTCTTAATATTTTATTAATTAATATAGAAAAAAATTATAGAAGTAATTGATAATCATCCAGCTTTAGGATCGACCTAAACCAACCCATTATGCATACAATTTAGCATGCTAACTATTAAACAACTTATTAGGAACACAAGACAGCCAATAAAAAACATCATCAAATCCCCCACTCTTGGGGGATTCCCTCAATGTGGAGGAACATGTACTAGGGTGTATGTGTGACTCGTTCAAGTCGTGGGTTGGAACAAAAGAAAAGAAACTTTTTTCTGCTATCCTTCATCAGTACAGATGAAAAGGATAGAATGAAAAAATCCCCTTCATTATCTAAAAAAAACTAAAAAAAGATCTATTTTTTTTTCTATTGTGTCTCAAATTTATAGTTTCCATTGCATTGGTGCAAATTCAATCACCTCTATTTTCAATTTAAAATGAGAAAGAATTTCCCATTGAAATTAAAAGATTATCCATTAAACAGGGGAAATCTTATTTCAATTAACAGGTTGAAAAATTATGCCCTTACCCTTCTTACAAGAACAAACTAAAAGGGTCAACTAATCAACTAATATTCATAATTAAATATCATTACTGTATAGATAATGTCATTGGTGTGAAAGACCTATTACTGGAGAATTTATAGGGTAGAGCCAAAAAGTGTGAACTGTACAAGTTAACAATAACATTGATTAATTGAAGGAAAGGGCTGCAGTGTATCGAGAAGACTTTACTGTCGAAAAAGTAACCATAGAAACAATGGAATCCTTTTCTTAATCCATTTCTATTTACTAATTTTTTATGTTTTTGTTTGATATTTAGGATCAATACAATTTGTTTCTTATTTTTACAAGTGAAATGCTTAGAAAAAAATCGTAGTTGGGAAGGTTATAATAGCAAAAGTCGTTGAAATTATTGTTTTATACATTGGAAGAATCTGTTTTGTTATTATAAACAGGGTGAAATAATAACTGAAAGAAAGGAACTCAATTAGTTATTCATCAAAGTTTCCTTTATTCAATGACCAAAATTAAATGAGCATATATAGCTCAGAGGCATAGAACGAAAATTTGTTTATCCGCCTCAAGCTTTCACGGGGCTTATTCCAAACTTACTTGAACTAGTATTCAACAAAAAATAAGATCTTTGGTTTTAGCTCATTGGGATAGAGATAGGCAAAAAAGAAATTCTCATCGTTTTTGGGTACCTTGGATAAATGTTGGAATTAGAACGAATAAGGTATCCGACAGTTATAGTATAGTAAACTAATAAACAATCTGTACAAGAGACAGTTGCTTCTTAATCGTAAAATACTTGCCCAAATAGCTATATTAAATAGGAATTGTCTTTATATGATTTTAAATGACATTATAAAGAAAAATAAGGAAATTGGACGGAAGTCATCCGAGTCTTTTACATGAACTTCGTTGGAGAATAAATTTAGGGAAAGTAGAATAAAAATTAGTATGCTAAAATATGATGAGAATATGATCAAGTACTCAAACTGAGCAAAAACATTGAATGAAAAAAAGATTGATTCTTATTCCCTAATTATTTTTTTAAGACACATCAAATCTGATTTTTTTTATTTTTCGAAGGAAACATCAATCTATGGGATGAGTTCGGGTTGGAATTTGGATCCTATTAAGGAATAGGTCTTTTTGTTTTGGTTCTAAGACTGGCATTTCTCGTAACCAATTATACGAGCTTGTTTTATACCAATAGTAATGAATCATTGTTGCTTTAAAGTCAATCTATTCACCCGTCTAGATAATATTTTTCCTTGTTCACTAATAAATCGACTAATTAAACTGATGTTTCTATAATCAATTCGATTCCCCGATTGGATGGGGGAAAACGCTTGCGAAAAGATCACTTGGACTTCAGAAAAAGTCGCTTGGATTTATCCATGGTTTGTTTATTCCTTATTTCATTTCAAAAAAAATCCTATTTCTTTCGATCGAATCAAAAAGAATGATTTAGAATTCAGACATAGGATTTTACTTAGTTATTTATATCTTTATTTAATTTATATATTTATTTACTTAATTTATATATTTATTTTCATTTAATATTTAAATAGAATCGGTTGCATTTATTTTTTGATTTCCCCAAGAATCGTATGTTTGTAACCATAGAGATAAAATTTTCTCAATTTCAATTGACTAGGCGTATTGTGACAATTGTTTTTAGTAATATATCTACAAATACCTATTGATTTCTTATTAACACTCGTTCGAACATAACTAGTACATTCCAAAATTACCCTTACTTGATTCTCTTTACCCCCAGCCATGAGCCTCCTTTGGATTTTTTATTCATTCAACTATTTTATTTTCTGGGTCGAATCCAAGAAAAAAAGGAAGGAAAAAATCCAAGTTACTAACTCGAAAGCAAATTATGAAAGATTTTTTTGCAACCCATATAGTAATAAACGAATAAAATGAGTATTAAACTGGATTTAGATTAGATTCAACTATATTTCAATTAGAAGTATAGATTCAAATCATAGGACAATATTTCATTTAAACATCTTGTATGATATTGTTTCCCTAGCCTTACTTCCCCTTCCGTTCTCTTAATTTATAATCTATATAATTTAATTTTTCTCTTAGAAGCTAATTTATTTGAAGAATGAGGACAAGTTCCTAGTTTCACCGAGTTTGAATCCATTTTCTATTGTTTTTCTTTTCTAATTTATTCTAATTCAAAAAAATTAATCATATATATTGAATTGTATCTTTAATTTTCTTCACCCCCTGTATTAATAACTAAAATGAAAAAAAAAGGGAATGTTAGTGCATCTGGGAAAAAATGATTGATCCCTATCAATAGACCCGCTAAACACCCAAACCATAGTGTACTTATTACTGGCGCCACAGATAGATATGTTTTTAGATCTCGCATTTTGAATCCTCCTTCTTTATTTCCTTATTGTAATTTGATTTCCTTATTATAATAAATAATGTTTATTGTATTACATACTTCAATACATATATGATTAGATATATATGTAGTTAATGACCACTCATATTTGTTTTCTACACAAAATCCCTAATTCAAATTGAAACGTATAATGATTTGATAGCTAAGTTTCTTTTTAGTTAATATAATTATTTTTAGTTAATATATAATTATAAGAATTATTATTATTATTTATATGGATATGGATATTAGATCATATGATATGGATATGAGATCAAAAAAAAAGAAATGGCAAGATAAGCTGCATATATCAATAGAGAAAATGAAATAAGTATGTGGAAAAACAAGACTGAAATTCTTTACAATGACATTGTAAATCAATTGAAAGGGATGTAACACAACTTGGTAGCACGTTTGTTTTGGGTATAAAGTGTCACGGGTTCAAATCCTGTCATCCCTACTTATTACTGACTTTTTCTTTAAGCAATAATAAGGGATCAACTGAGATCAATTAAAACGGGACATAACTAATCTTGAATTTTTATCATACTCTGTATGATATAGTAGAAGCATTCAAGATATATTAAAAAAAGAATCTTTATCCTTACAGCCTTGTTTTTTATGATAGAAAGGCGCTCTTAGTTCAGTTTGGTAGAATATGGGTCTCTAAAACCCAATGTCGGAAGTTCAAATCCTATAGAGCGTGATTTTGTTTGTATTTTGTTATGTCAAAAAATTATACGGAAAAAATGGAACAACAATTTCAATTTGACCTCTTGTGGATTAAAGAAGAGAAGAGGTCAAAAAAAAGAGAAGGTGTTAATTAATCATTAATCAAAGGTCCAACTGGTCACCACGTCTGTATTGTAAATATGCAGTTACAAATAATCCAGCCAAAGTAATAGGAATTAGACCTAAGACGATTCCAAATAGAAAACTTCAATCATTTTTTTAATGAAAAAGAGGGAATATTTATCCTTAAAATTTAATCCACATTGCCCAGAAATCTCAATAACCAAAATTTTATAGTTGATACGATAAGGAACTAGAAAAGATAATAGCTTGAATATTGCAAAAAAATCTCTTTTTTTTTAGGAATTGTTGTCCATTTCAATTAATTTCAAATAAGTCCTATCTTGCTTGAAACAATAAATAAAGGTTATAGTTAAAGTCGTTAGTAGAAAACCGAAATAACTAGTTATAGTAGGCATGAAGAGGCTAAATTAAATAAACTTTCTTTATACATATGGAGTTGTAAAGCATTTCCCTAAGCTCAATTTTTTGAAAGATAGGAGGATAAAGAAAATCAATTGAAAGTTTTTAATTTATCAATCATTATCATTTTATCAATCATTATAAATTATAGTTATAGACGTTACTAAAAAAATAGAGTAATAAACATTGTATAAATAGAAAAGGAAAGCAATTCATCATCCATGACATCTACCTATCCTCTTATGATTCCGAATCAAAAGATTCCTTTGACAACTCTTGAAAAATAAAATTGAATTAAATAAAATAGAAAACGAATATTAAAACACTAAAATATTAATAATAACACTTTCTTTGAATCACTATATAAATCACTACGAAATCCAATTGGAAAATCATTTCGATTTGGATCCTTTCTTTTAATCTTTTTTTTTATTTTGAGTTGGATTGATCCATTTGTTTCAGATTTTTGAAGGAAAAGCGACTTCTACTTTTCTTTATATCTTTATACTATTCTTTATAGTACCTTTTTTTACCCCTTTTACTTTTGTGTTATTTTAATTTGAACTTATTAGTCAATTCATTCACATAATATTTCGAATAAGAAAAAAGGGGGGATTGCACAATCAGATCACTCAAAAAATTCAATCTTTATTTTATTTTTGTTTTGGTCTAAGTAGATTTTAAAATTCTAAAACTAGTAATTCCTAGTATCCTTTTCTAAAGTTTACATTTTCTTTTTTCTTTCCATACTAAAAAAAATTAATCTTTGCATTTTTGTAGTTAAGTGTCAAGAAAGACCTTTTGGATCTAAAACAAGAAAGTGTACATGACGAAGATTGATGATTGTAATTCTTGTTTCTGTTGTCGTCCTTTTCTAACTGAATACTCTATACTACCGATACTTACACAGGTCTTTAAAATGAAAAAAATGGGATTCCAAAAAAATTCTTCTTCTTCAACCACACAAAGAATATTTTTTCAATTTTGTATCGAATTCAATAGATGGAATATGATAATTGTTTTTCATAAATTATTATATTAGACTAGAAAACAACCTGTTGAATTCATGATACTTACACAGGTCATTAAAATGAAAAAAAATGGGATTCCAAAAAGAAAATCTTCTGCTTCAACCACGTAAGGAATATTTTTTCAATTTTGTATCGAATTCAATAGCTGGAATATGATAATCCTTTTTCATAAATTATTATATTAGACTAGAAAACATCCCGTTGAAATCACATTTTATTTAGTTGATATTAAACAATTTTAGAGCGACAAGAAAAAAAGAAAGTCTCTAGGACTTCATTTCGATATTGATTGAAGTTGTGTTGTTGCATCAGAAGAAGGATAGCTATACTGATTCAGTATACTTTGAAGAAACCCTTGTTAAAATATTGACGATCTCACAAAGATTTCCTTTAAGTGAAGTTTCATTTATTGATCTTATCTTTTGTGAAATCAATCTCTTTTTGATTGTACAAGAATATATAGAGCTCAGCATGTTTGGATGCACAAGAGAACGTTCTTTTGCTGATATTATCACTAGAATTCGATATTGGGTCATTCATAGCATTATTATACCCTCTGTATTCATTGCAGGTTGGTTATTCATCAGCACGGGTTTAGCTTATGATGTTTTTGAAAGCCCCCATCCAAATGAATATTTTACAGAGAGTTGACAAGGAATTCCATTAATAACCGGCTGTTTTGATTCTTTATAACAACTTGATGAATTTAGCAAATCTTTTAGGAGGCCCCAATGACCCTAGATCGAACCTATCCAATTTTCATAGTGTGATGGTAGGTTGTTCATGGACTAACTATACCTACTGTTTCTTTTTTAGGATCAATATCAACAATACAGTTCATCCAACGATAAACTTAATATGAATTAATTATAGAGCTATGACACAATCAAACCCCAACGAACAAAATGTTGAATTGAATCGTACCAGTCTCTACTGGGGGCTATTACTCATTTTTGTACTTGTTTTATTTTCTAATTATTTCTTCAATTAATCGGAGAAAAAATTTTAATAGAAATAGCAGAATAATAAATAATAGCAAAAATTTTATTATCCCATTCTCATCAAAAAGATATTTAATAAATAATAGCAAAAACTTTATTATCCCATTCTCATCAAAAAGATATTATCTCATAATTATCTATGACTGTTTATGTCTCTAGCATGGCCCCTTGATTAAATATGGAGGGAAGTGAGATTTTATTAACCAAAATTGTTTAAGGATGCTTAGACCTTCATTGTACAATGTGATAAAATGCTAGAGAATAGGTAACATCTCTAAAAGATATGAAATGCCTTTATCTAACATTTTAGAAGTGGAAGTTTTTAATGTATGGGGCATCGATTTTTTTGGACATTGCCCATCTTCATTGGGAAACAAATACATTCTAGTGGGAGTGCACTATGTTTTGCATTGGGCTGAAGCAATGACATCTCCAACCAATGATGGAAAGGTCGTACAAAAGTTCATTAAACGACTATTCAACCGGTTTGGAGTGCCACGTACGATAATAAGTTATGGAGGTACACATTTTTGCAATAGATCTTTTGACGCTCTCTTAAAAAGATATGGAGTGCACCACAGTGTTGCTACACTTTACCAACCGCAAACTAGTGGCCAAGTGGAAATTGTCAACAAGGAGTTGAAACGAATTTTGGAAAAGACGGTGGACAACTCTAGAAAGAATTGAGCAATAAAGTTAGACGATGCCCTTTGGGCTTATAAGACTGCTTTCAAAACACCTATCGGAACAACTCTTTATAGGCTTGTATATGGAAAAGTTTGTCATTTGTCATTCAAACTAGAACATTGAGCATACTGGGCGATTAAAGCATTAAATTTCGATTGGAAGCAAGCAGGCGAAAAGAGACTTCTGCAACTGGACAAACTTGAAGAGTTTCATCATAATGCATATGAAAACACCAAACTCTACAAGGAAAAGGTAAAGAAATGGCATGACCCTTATCTTAAACAAAAGGAATTTAAAGTGGGAGATGCGGTTCTACTATACAATTCAAGGTTTGAAGCTATTTATAAGGAAGTTAAAATCTAAATTGAGTGGAAATTTCACGATCATTCAATTTTTCAATCATGGAGCTCTTAAATTGGAAAATGCTAACAAGGAAACTTTTAAGGTCAACGAGCATCGTTGCAAGCTATATCTCAGAGGAGCGATTTTCAAGGACAGGGAACTGATTTCCTTTTGTTCGAACAATTAAGATGCCTCCAAGGTTGCAAGGTCAAGCTAAGGTCCATAAATTAGCACGTTTAGTAGTCTCATTGAAATCGTTAAGTTTAGTTAGAGTTGTTTGTGAAATCCAATAAAACTTTAGTAAATTTAATTGATCTGGAATCATAATTCACTCACTCTTGTCAAGCAATTCTTGGATAATACAACAATCTTAGGGCGTTCAACTACCGCCTCCAACGTCATCACGACCTCCATCACTATGAAACTTGTTCTAACCCCCTTTCTTTTTAAATTTAGTCTTTATTTTTATTTATATTTCTATTTCTAGTTTTATTGTTTTCTTTATTGTTATTGTTATTGTTATTTTTTGTTTTACTTTAATTCATGTTTTTCTGTCTTTATGTGTTTGTTTGTCTCCTTCTTATATTGAGGACAATGTATTGCTCAAGTGTGGGAGGGTTATGTCTTTTATTTGAAAGAGAATTTTGCATAATAAATGACAATTTGTTAGGTTGCATTCTGTGAATCGTGTGAATATGTCAACGACTTAGATGGATCAAAATTGATTTAATTTTGAACAAGATCTATTAGATTGTACAGAATTATTAAGTGGCATAATTTGTGAACTGGGGGTTCTTTGATTAAATATGCTGCTTAATCAGGATTTAGTGTTTAAATGTAGCCCTATAAATTGTCACGTCCATTCATAATTTGAGGCTTTTTAACCTAAATAGCTTTGCTAGTATTTTTTTCATGAAAATAAGTAACTAAAGCAACAAAGTAGGTAATAAAAAATGTGTTATTTTGTTAAAATAACTATTTTGTTGGCCTTTAAGTTATGAATAGAGCTATTAGCCAATTAAGAACATGATATAACTAAGTAACCAAATCGACACGCATCACAAATGTGCGCCTTCGCTGGAAAAGGCTAGAATGATGTTCTAATTAAGCATCTTAATAAAAAACATGATTTAGTTGGGTAACCAGATCAACATTCATTACCAATGTTTGCCTTCGCATAAAAAGACTAAGTCCATGTTCATAAAAGGTAATAAAAATAAATATGTGTTTCCGAATTAAACCTACCAAACTTGTAATAGTTTGACCTTTCATGAAAACGTACTTAGGATTAGTTACAAAGTTCAACGAATAAAGAATTATTAATGAGTGTGTGCAATTAAGAAGGGTAAACAATTCAACACTTGAGTCTGGATTAATATGGACATTCAGTTCAAAGCCCTAAGACATAGATTTTGCATGTTAATGATTTGAAATAACTTGAATGATTGTGTTTTAAATTAAATTTATTTTAAAAAGTTGAAATCGTTGTCTCATTACTGCATTGTGTGTTGTGTGAATTTCTATGTGTTTTGTTGTTTTGTTTGCTTAAGGACAAGCAAATGTTTAAGTGTGGGGATGAGATAAGTGTGAAATGCATTGTATTTTAAGATATAGTTTGATATATGTTTATCTGTTTATTCGATTGTTTAGTATGTGTTTTCAATAAAATTGTGTTAGTTTATGAATTATTTGTGTTTAAGTGTTTTTATGGGTTAGTAAAAGTATTTGAGCTTAATTATTATGTCTTTGAGGTACCTTGATGTATTTGTTAGTGTTTCAGGGTCAACAATGAAGAACGGAAAAGTTTTGGAAAAACTTAGACCGAAACAACGATTGACGATCATGGCCCATCCTACCACGATCGTGACAGAAGCGAGGGAGATAGTCCACGATCGTGGCCAAATTGGCACAATTGTGACAGAAGCATCAGATTTAGCTCACAATCGTGGCCCTCCTACCACGATCATGATAGAGAGCTTACATCCAACAGGCCACAATCGTGGCCTATGTCGGACAGACACGCAAACACACAGAAAAGTCAAATTTTGAGGGTTTTTTAGACCTTTTCGACCTCGAAAACATCCTAAGGCTGCCACAAACACATCAAGTATAAAAAGAATAAGAAAAAAGAAGAACAGAGCTTCTTGCATCATCGACCATCAAAAATACCTAGAGAGAGTTCATTGAGAAATTGAGAAAGAGACGAAGGAAGAGAGAAGTGGAGAAGAAGGCGATGTGAAGTACTTCCCAGAATAGGAGGTTTCCAGACATTGCTACCTCCGTCATCCATTCATATCTAGTTTCCAATTTATTTCAATTTTATTTATGTATAGTATTGGGATAGTAGTTGAGATAGGATTTTATGAATGTTGTGGAATGTCTAAACTCACCGTCGGGTTATTTTTATCTTTGATTCAATAAAAATTTGATTACTTATGTTATTTAGATTCATTGTGATTGATTTCTGCACTTACATAATTTGGTGATAGATTGAGAAGGTGAATCAAATGAAAAATAATAAAATTGGGCTAACGAGAGTTAGGTGATTTAATAAGAACAAGAAATCAATCAAATCGGTAATTGTATGAAGAGAGATCTCACGTAAGTTTCTGGTAGTCTAGTAGAAAAATTCAGATCTAGTTAGGGTTAGATAAATTTTGAATTGGGCAATTGCAATTTTCCATAATCTGATTAGGGTTTATAATTTAAGGCTATTGATTATAACTCAAGAGAGAGTAATCAACCCTAAGATCGTCTAGGACTAATTATCTGACCATTCATAATAATTATATTAGTGTTGAAGATAAGTAAAAATTCTCCTTTCTCTCAATTAGTAGTTCCTTAGGTTGATTCTTGATGTGTGTGTTGCAATTTGCTGATTTGTTAATATTTTGTGATTAATTCTTGAATTGAGTTGTTTGATTGAATTGATTGATTGAATTGCATCATTGTTTTAGTTTAATTAAATTTGAATTTCTGCAATTAATTTTAGCCTTAGATTTTAATATTAGATTAACCCTCCTTATAGGATCGACACTTCAGGTACTATGTAAATGACCCGTACACTTACGAAATATCAAGGTTAAAATATTAAAACTACACATATCGAAAAACAGTGACCAATATCCTTAGACTTGAGGTGCTCAAGGATATCTTAGATACTGATCCTATACTTTGACTCCATTTCTTGTTGTCTCTTAAAGGTTGCTCATAAGGTGGTGATTGGGTACAATTTAAAGTATTCGAAGGTAATTGAGTAGTCAATAAAGGATTCACCACTCTTGATAAAAGGAGATGATATCCACAGCCTTTTGTTGGGGTCAATACTCTAGAATCTTTGGCCAGAGTGAAAATGTTATAAAGTTAGTCTTTAGTGACATATCCAATTGAGTAATGAGCATTAGGGATAAGAACTAACATCACTTAGGCTAGATATGATGTAGTTAGTCTAGTGGGAGTTGACATTTTAACCATGCTCTGAACCAAGTGGGGTATAGACGGTGAAAGGAAGAATTGCATAAAATCATTGTCCATTGAAGGGTTCGTAGACAAACCACTAACTTTTCGGTCAATTGGGAGTCATGATGTGTTGCTAGATACCTCTCATTACTTGCTTGAATTAAGTGTTAATTCAAGTAGCCAACATAACCAGGAACCTAATGGGCCACACACATTAGAGATGCAAAGAATGAGTAAAATGGGTTTGGATAGTGATCCAAGATATGAGAGCATGTTTTGAGGTTGTATCATGATATGATCGCGGTAAGAAACGTTGCAAAGGAATGAATGAAATAAAGTGGTGCATGGCTACCGGCTAGAAAGTTTCCAAATTTCTAGCAAATTTTTCAAGTCAAATTAAATGACATACATGAACACTTAATTCCTATTATTCCCCCATTCATGATGGGGGTTGGAGGAGGCCAAAAGTTTGTAGAAACTCACTCATTTTCATGCATAGTATTGTAAGAAAACTAGCCAGAAATGTGAAGAGTTCATCTTACACACACTTATTCTCTAAACTATTCTCTAAAGAACATACATCAAAGCTAACACATTATGTGTCTTCTAACCATTCTTCCTAAGAGGTTTCAGGCTTTGCTCTTCATATAGATATCATTAGATAAGTCCTCCTTTGGTCGTTGTGGTTTAGAACAACCTGAAAAGGTGAAGACAACGAAGAACGAAGGAGTTAGTAAGGTACACATCTTAAATTCATTTTTTTACTACATCTAATGGCACATGTATGATTCTGTATTTTTTGGGTTTCATTTTATTTTCTGCTATGTATTTTCTTATATGTGATGCATAATCGAAACCTTACAAAAAGGTCACTATTAAAGGCTTTTATTAATAAAACAGAAAGGAACATTTATTGGATAAAGATGAAAGGCTTTTGAAAACAACCAATCGTAATTTGTTTCTCACAAAGCATTGAACAGTTGAATTAAAAGATGCCTAATAACTTATCATGTTTTCCTCCCTTATATCACCGTCAATGCAAATTTACCAAATTAAGAAATTCGGTGAATAAGATATAGTATATGCATACTTTTGGCAAAAAAGTTCGTTGATTTTTGCTGGAAATATAGAAGACAAATAAATTTTAAAAATGATCGATGATCCAATATGAAATAGGCTCTGATACCAATGATAGAATTTGATACCTCATTGTGAAAACCATCACCAATCATATAAACAATCTTGTCAAATCATTAAGAATACTTAGATTTCTTGTGGTTTTTCGTCTTCCAAGTCAATATGTACGTCTGCTTTCTTTGAAGAACCATCTCTTTTCTGACTGATGGGATATCAAAAAAGATAATCGTTCATACAACTTGGGGACTATAACCCTAATTCTTTATATAGTTTTAGCACATTTCTTTATATAGTTTTAGCCCATTATAAAATAGAAATCAGACTGTTGCGTCTCTACATATTAAAGCCCGTACTTTATTAGATGTCATATAGCCCAAAGTCTTTAACCTTAATACATCACTTTAACAGGGCTTAACCTTATGATAGCTCATAATATTCAATTAATTTATAAATATATATGCCCACACCTTAGATTAAATTCAACACTTTAAGGATTAAAAGTATTCATTTGAACTTTTCAAATTTAAGATCAATTAATTAAATTAAATCCAAATCTAATTAATTTAATTAATTAATTAAATTAATTATAATTTAATTATAATTTAATATAAAGTATATATTAATTAATTAGAATAATGATTTTTATTTTTATTTTTAATAAATAAATAAATAAATAAATAAAATTATTGCAACAACAAATTAATAACATACACAAATACAAACTGATTAAAATTTCGAATTTAACCTCTAATCATTTGAATTTTCATATCGTTCCCACAAATGTTCAATTAGTACATTACGAAGTTCATAATGAGCTTCTTTATCTCTAATTTGCCTATGCCTAGCAAGGAATTCTTGAAATATGACTGCATCATCTCTATTGATATTAATTTTAGAGACCGATGTTTGGCTCCAATCTCTATTGAAATGGGGATGACCTTCTAAATTATTAATTATTTATGTTAAATTAATATTTTCAAGTGCTTTAGTCTTACTTTTAAGTTAATTGTAGTAATTTTAGTTTGAGTATAATCTTTAGTTTGATTTTCGTTGTAATTTATTTAAGTTTGGTCGTAATTTCAAATATTTTTATTGAGTTTTAATTCTTAAAATCAATAGTGTGGTTTAAATTTATGTACTTTTTATTTCAATTTTACTTTTTGTTCTTAACATATTTTATTAATAAATTTATAATACTTATAAATAAGAATTATAAATAAATTTAATATTATATTTAATATTAGTCTCGTTTTAAATGTTTTAATAAGATCTTTGTAATGATATATTTTGTGTAAAGTAATAAATATGTTAAATTTAATTACTTAGGGGCCGTTTGGTTCTACTTCTGTTTTTCTGTTGTTGTTTTTGGTTTCTGTTTCTTGTTTTTGGTTTCTGTTTTTTTTTTCTTAAAAAAAACAAAAACCTGTTTCGTTGAGATTTGTAATATAAAAACTGAAAACAAAAACTTGTTTGGTTGAGATTTTTAATAAAAAACTGAAAACAAAAA
>JANZLX010167049.1:0-13797 GCA_025531955.1 Erythroxylum orinocense
TAAATGACTTGAAAAAAAAATGACGCGATATTAGTTAAACTGTGATTCGTTGGTTATGAGTTGGGTTCCGAAAACCGGATCCAACAGAAAAAGGTGTGATTTGTTCCTCAATGTTCCATAAAAGATTTAAGTCCCTACAGTTATCTCTAGTACCACTTTGTATTCTGATGTTACAAAAATGATACTCATCTTACCCTAAATACGGTACAAACGCGGCAATAGATATAATGGTAAGGGCTTAGTTAGACCTTTTTGTGAAAGTTAAGATGAAAAATCACACCTTTGGATAATGTTCAAAGAAATTATTTTTTTAGATCACATCAGTATTTGGTGAGTCCAAATTTCCAATTTGTGAGATCATATAGGCTAAATTAATGACATATATACTAGAGACTTAATGGAATAGTGTGGTATTTCTTATATCTTGATCCCCTTGCCTTATAGCTAATTCCAAGTAGGTGTACCTATAATTCTATAGTATAGGATATTGAGTACAAAATTTCAATCACATAAAAAAATATAATTATTAATATTGACCTCCTTTCTGTTATCTAATCGAAAATTTAAGATGGTGGTGATTAATTAGATTTAAAATTGAAACAATAAACTAAGGATATGTACATACAATTAATAAACTAGAATGAAAATTGAACAAAGAATCAACCAAAGAAAAAATAGTACCTAGAATTAAAATCCCCCTAATACTTCTTATGCAATCATAACTTCAGACATCAATTTAATCTAAATTGCAATGAATTATAGAAATTCCTCAATTATGCTAATATCTTTTTTAAGATTACTACAACTAAACCTAGGTTAATTAATTATATTTATTTCTAAGTACCCTTAAATTTTCATGAATCAATTTATAAATTTCACTATTAAGTTTAACCCTGATTTAGAAGATTTATGTTGACCTATCTCTAAATGTGCATGAATCTCCTTTTAGATATGCAAAATTTATTCATACAAAGGATTTATCAATCTCAATAGTGTAAAATCTCACATAAATCAACATACGAACAATATTAATTCAAAAATAATAAATAACACACAATTTAACTCCATAAAACTAAATAATAAAATTACAATAGAATAAAATCGCTTTAAGGTCTATCCCAGGGTTTATTTGATCCAAATACCATAAAATCTTTAGTTCCTAATCATATCCAGCAATAATCAAAGTTAAAGAGAAAACATAAAATCAAGGATAAAATGATGAAATCCCTTTAATCTTTAAAATTTTCACTATAGATTGATGAAAATCAGCTCCAAAATTATGTCCTTAGGTGTTCTTCATAATTTCTACCATCCCTTTTAACATCCAAAATTTAGATTCTGGGTGATACACAATCCATAATATATGTATGTTTAAAGTTGTGTACTTTAAACAAATATGCAAATCACTTCTGGAGACAATATGTGCATTAACATAATCGTGTACTATCAAAACGACTTACTCTTCATCTAACATGAACATGTTATAAATAAATCAATCAACACGCCATTAAACTCTTAAAGCATAGCCAAGTACTTGTAATACACTTCATAACTTAGGCAAAATATCACCAAATTGCTCTACGTGAATTAGACCCTAAAAAATATGAATAACTTAAGTACCAAAAATAATAAAAGTATTCAAATAAACCAGTAAATTGTACTAAATATAAACCTAAAAATATGACCAAATTAACACTTATCAAGTTCCCCACACTTAGGCATTTGCTTGTTCGCAAGCAAATAACAATTTAAATTCATCAAATCTTCTAAATATCTATCAGTCCACCATTTCAATCTATCTATTCACACTTCAAATTTTATGCCTCGGGAATCAAACGAAAATACATTTAGAATAAAAAATCATATAGTAGATTTCCATAAGTGAGCATCACAAATGATATCTTAACAACCTTTTTGAAATAAAGTATTATAGGATTTAACACCGTCACATAAAATATTTAAACAATTTCCTCAAAGTTTTTGAGGATAAAATTAATGGAATTCTCAAATCATTTGATAATATAATTCTTAACCATATGCTTATTAATATCACATTTTTACCAATATAGGATAAACTAGAGGAAAAAAATAAAAGGTCTTTAAAAAGAGGTATAATGAGGTTTAGGTAAAGGTATGGTAAGGGTAAATTTTAGGTTATTAAAAATGCAAGATTTGTTTTTTCAAAAAAGAAGAATTGTACATTCAAAATACAATGATAAAAGCCAATAGTATCTAGTGACCATCAAGGATTATAAGAAAGGACTTTAAAGAATAGAAAACTAGACATTTTAAAAGGAAAGAAGATGTCGCTCATTATGAAATCTTTGCTTTTGTATGTTTATTTGGAGTCCAATATGTTGTAAGAGTTGCTTGCAGAACTATGTTGAGGCAAGTTTTAATCTATTTGAAACTTTCAAAATACTGCAAGCATATAGGTCATGGGTTTAGTATGTAAGGTGTTGATCCCTCGAGGAGTTGTTAAACTAATCTAATTCTAATTTATCTAAGGCCTAAAGAATTGTTAAAAAGAAAATTAAAACTACACAGAAGAGTAAACACGTGAAGATGATTGGTTGGAATAAAAATGAAAAATGAACAAAAAAAGATAATCAAATTGAGCACCACCAAATTAACAATGGAAATTATAGAAGGAAGATTAGCCAAATATGAGAAGGAGGATTTATCCTATCATCAAGTGCTAACATGACTACTTTTGAGTTAATACAATATTGATTTTAGACTATCGAAGGGTGGATTACTCTCTCTTAAGTTACAATCATTAAACCCTAAATCATAACCCGTAATTGAATTATGAAATTTTCAATCTCTCAATTAACAAAAAACCCACAATTACAAATACATCTTAATCCTCGTAATAGACAACTGGTCTTCACATGAGATCTCTCTTTGTCTTAATTATCAATTTAATTATTTGTGTGATCTATTAAATTGTTTAACTCTCATTATCTAATCTAATCATTTTGCTATTGGTTCACTCTCTCGATTTATTACCAAAGCATTCAAATACAACAAATAATCACAGCACCTAATGTATTAACATCAAAAGAAATTACATTAATATTGATTCAGGAACAAATCCTTAAAGAAGTTTATATCATCATCATCAAACAAAAATCCATCACTAATAAATCCAACTTAAACATCCAAAAGAAAGAACAATAAAGATGAAATGAAGTCACTTGCAAGGGTCAGAATCGATTGGGAAGATGGCAGCACAGTAGCCCCCTTCTTCTCCTTCTTCCTTTCTCCTCCTTCCCCCTTCTTCTTCCTCTCTCCTTAGATCTTTCTCAAAGTGGCAGAGGTTGGAGCTCCTCTCTAGTTCATTTCTCTTTCTTTATATAGTATTTTCCATTTAGGTAGATCCTAGGGTTTCCATGTGCCAAAAAGTAAGCCTGGAATGTTATCCGTGTCTTCTGTCATGCAGGCCACGGCCTATAATGCCCTCCGTTTTTTAATATTTGACATGAAAAACTAAAAAACACATCAAGGCACTTGAAATATACAAAATTTAAGGTCAATGGCAAGCTCTAGCCGCTAAAACACTCAAAACATAAATGTCTAACTAAATAACACAATCTTAACTTCTAAACATACACTAATTATTCAATTTAACAACTAAACACATATTAAACTATCTATTAAAACATTATACAATTTACCACTATCAATATCCCCTCACTTAAACTTTTTCTTGTCCTCAAGAAAAGAAAAACACAACACTCCAAACACAATTAACAACAAAACACACTCATATGCAATAATTGGTCAATGGCATTAAACTTCACAAAATAAATTTAACTACAAACATGATCCCTCAAGTTGTTCTAACTTATTAACTTGTGAAATATGTGTCTAAGTGTTCTGTACCAAATATACATACTAATCAAGACCTTAATGTCAAACTCATTCACTCTTATCACTTACACACACATATTGATAATTATTCAGTCAATCCAAATTGTAGCTATCCTTAAGTAGCTTTTCATGAAAATTAGAGCTATTCACTAAGATCATTAGGATTTATTAACCAACACACTGTTTTTATTACTTTTAATTGGCATGAACCTAGCATTTTGATGCAAAGGCAAACATCTTTAATGAATGGCCCCCAATTACTCAACTAGGCCATGTTTTTATTAAACGGCTTGGTTGGAATATCATTATATCCTTTTGACGCAAAGGCAAACATTTGTGACGAATGTCCCTCAGTTACTCAGCTACATCACATTTTCAACTAGCTACTATCTCTATTCATAACCCGATTTGTTTCAAAAAGGGCTAACAAAATAGTTATTTATTAAACAAAACACACACATTTTTTATATTTTATTTTATTGCCTACCTCATTTCTTTCACTAATCATTATCATGAAAAGGTACTAACAGTGCTACGTATTCAATTGACCTAAAATTCTAAATGAATGTGGTAAATTGTAGAGTGAAAGAACCAACATCATATGCTAACTAATATGCATATTTAACCGAAACAACCTAGAACACTAATTTCACAAGCTAATAAATCTTCGCAACCTAAAAGACTATGTTCAAGCTAAATCGATTCCATTAAGTCCTAGCCATTGACACATTCACACAAATCACAACATGCAATCGTAAATAAAACTAACATACAACATGCAAAATTCACATTCAAATAAAAAAACATATAATGCATACAACCCTCCCCACCCTTGGACAACACATTGTCCTTAATGTGAGAAGAACAAACAAACAATACATAAGGTGGGAATAAAAATAATGAAATAAGAGAACAATTGAAAATAACAATAAAATAAAAACAAGGGTTAGAGTGTAGAACCCGTCATGGTGATTGAGGTGGTAACAGTGATGGTGTTGAGACCAAATCTACTTGATACTGAGATTGATTTCCTTTCTTATAATTGATTCAAGAAAGTAAGAAAATTAGTAATCCAACCCATGCCAAATCATAAAGGCTTATTAATAGAATTTAAAATAAATCTAACTATATAACAATTTAAATCTAACTACAAAATGTGCTAAGTTATGTTCATTAGCTTGACCTTATGTCGTTGGAAGCATGTTCAATTTTTTGAAAGGAAAAAGATTACTTCTTTTTTCCTTCAGAATCACTCCACCAAGGTAAGGTTTGTAGCGATGCCCATTCACCTTAAAGGTTTCTTTGTTTGCATTTTTCAATTCTAGGACTCTATGATCAAAACCTTGGGTGTCCATAAAAGGTCCACTCCATTGCAATTTTAGCTTTCCTGGAAACAATCTCAACCTCAAATGGTATAGAAAAGTTGCATCTCCTACCTTGAATTCCTTCTACTTAATATGAGGGTCGTGTCATCTCTTCACCATCTCCTTGTAAAGTTTAACTTTTTCATATGCATTGAAACCAAACTCATCGAGTTCATTTAATTGCATGAGTCATTTTTCACCCGTTTGCTTCCAATCCAAGTTTAAAGCTCTCATCGCCTAATATGCTTGATGCTCTAGCTTTATAAAAAAAATGACAAGCCTTACCATATACAAGCCTGAAGGGAGTCATTCTGATAGGTGTTTTAAATGTAGTCCTGTAAGCCTATAAAGCATCATCAAACCTTAATGCCCAATCCTTCTTAGAGCCATTCACCATCTTTTCTAGAATTCGTTTCAACTCTTAGTTAAGACTTCCACTTGTCCACTCGTTTACAGGTGATAAGGAGTAGCAACTTGATAGTGGACTCCGTATCTTTTTAGGAGGGCATCAAAAGATCTGTTGCAGAAATGTGCTCCTTCATCACTTGTTATAGTTCTTAACACTCTAAATCAATTAAATAACCTTTTGATAAACTTTTGGACAACTTTCTCATCATTAGTTGGAGATGTCATGGCTTCAGCCTAGTAAGATATATAATCCACCCGCACTAGAACGTACGTGTTTCCCATGGAAGATAGAAAAATCCCCATAAAGTCGATGCCCCATACATCAAAGACTTGTACTTCTAAAATGTTGGATAAAGGCGTCTCATCTCTTTTGGAGATGTTGCCTACTCGTTGACAGTGATCACACTGTGCCACGAAAGCTTGAACGTCCTTAAACAAATGTGGCCAATAAAATCCACACTCGAGTACTTAAGCTATCTTTTTTTTTCTCTATAATGGCTAGCGTATTGAGCTTCGTGACACTGTGTTAATATATCCAACATATCTTCATCTATAACACATCGTCTTACTAGACCATTAGCACATATTCAATACAATATTGGTTCATCCTAGAGATATTGGGTGCATTCATGCAAGAACTATTTCCGCTGCTTATAAGATAGATTAGAGGGAAGTTTGTTAGAGAAGTGCTCTAAAGACAATCACCTTTAGCACTTATTGTACAAATCTTTTTGATTAATAAAAAGACTTTTTCATTAATTTGATGTTCATGTTCTTTATGAATTGATAGTGATCTTAAATTGAATTAATGAAGTCCTTAATACATTACATAGCATAAAGGAAATCATGATGAGATCATGGTAATGAGATTCCCATCATGTGTAATTATATTAGTATGTAAATTATCCCTAGTTACAGGATTAATAAGACGAAACATTATTAATCCAGACAGACTAGCACATGTTATACTCTTTGATTAGATCAAGCAATGGATCTCATAAGTTGTAAGCATGATTTGTTTAGAGTTAACATGTAGATGCTTGTTAAGAGTAATAAGTACTTTGGATGACCTGCCATGAGACAGTCATATGGATAATCTATTATAGTGTCAATGATAGTCTCATCATAGCAATGGTGTAAATATCCTTATACTTAAGGTACTTAAGGATATCTTGGATACTAATCCTATACTTTGACTCCATTCCTCCTTGCCTTTTAGAGGTTGCTTATAGGGTGGTGATTGGGTGCATCTTGAGGTATTCAAAGGTAATTTATTAGCCGATAAAGGATTCGCCACTCCTACTAGAAGGAGATGATACCTATGGCCTCTTATTGGAGCCATTACTTGGGAATCTCTGGCCAGAGTGGAAATGTCATGAAGATAGTCTTCAGTGACATATCCAATTAAGTTATAAGCCTCATGGACAAGAACTAACATCACTTAGGCTAGGTGTGATGTAGTTAGTCTGGTGGGAGCTGAAACTTTAACCATACTCTGAACCAAGTGGGGTATAGATGGTGAAAGGATGAATTGCACGGGAAAATTATCTATGGAAGGGTTAGTAGTCAAACCACTAACTTTCTGGTCAATTGAGGTCATGATGTGTTGCTAGATAGCACTCATGACTTGCTTGAATCAAGTGTTAATTCAAGTGGCCAACATAACCAGGAACATAATGGGTCACACGCATTGAAGATGTGAAGAATGAGTAAAATGGTTTGGATGGGGATCTAAGATATGAGAGATACATGACTAAGATACAAAAGTGTGGTAGGTAAGAAGACAAAATTACCCTTTATTAAGCAAGATGACAAAATTACCCTTTAAAGAAGGGGTGGAAGTTTCATGCTAAATTAAGTGGGATTAAAAATCACTTAATTCCTACTAACTCTCCATTGATGTTGGGGGTTAGAGGAAGGCCAAACAGTGTAAGAAAAATCAATTTTCATGCAATTGTTGTGTGAAAACAAGAGACTTTTTGGTGACGTGTTCATCATATTCTCTCACTCTCTACAAACACTCTCTCAAAGAATACATCACAAAGCTAGCAATTTGTGTGTGCTGTAGTCATTCTTTCTAAGAGGTTTCAAGATTCACTCTTCACGTGGATATCATTAAATACGTCCACCTTTGGTCATTGTGGTTTACAACAACCTGAAGAGGTGAATACAATGAAGAACGAAGGAGATTGTAAGGTACACATCTTAAGTTCATGTTTTGTTAAAGTTACATCTGATGGCACTTGAAAGTTCCTACTTTTTTGGGTTTTATTTTATATTTCTGCCATTGTTTTCTATTTTTGATACATAAGATGCAAGATCAAAACCCAACAAAGTTTACCACTGGCAACATAATTTGCGATATTAGCAAGCCATGGTATCGCCAGGTTATTAAGTAGGATTAGGGTTTCATCAGGGAAGTTCTCATTAATATCCTCACTTTGCTCGGATTCCCCTCCTTCTAGTCATGATAAATGGTCTGAAACCACATGCTCTACTCCTTTCTTATCTTATATTTCTATATTAAACTCTTGTAATAGTAGCACCCATTGAAGGATTAAAGTAGCATAGTCAATGAATATGATCACTTTAGACCCTTAGAGGTATGACTAAAACTTGTCACATGCATACACCACTGCGAGTAAATCCCTTTCTGTGGTGGTGTAATTAAGTTGAGGTCCTGTAAGGGTCTTGCTTGCATAGCATATCGCATGCAATCTTTTATCTCTCCTTTGACCCAAAACGTAACCTATACCCTGGTTGCTCGCATCAAACATGACCTTGAACGGGAGTATCCAATTATGTGATGTTAAGAATAGGGCTGATGTTAGTTCCTCCTTTAATTGATTAAATGCGGATAAATAATTTACATCAAAAAGGAAAGGCACATCTTTGACTAACGAATTTGTCAAGGGTCTTGCAATTTGTGAGAAATCTCTAATAAAATAATGGTATAACCTATCATGGCCTAAGAATCCTCGTACACCGTTGATGTTGATTGGAGGTGGGAGTTTCTTTATAACTTACATTTTCACTCTGCCCACTTCCAATCCTTGGTGTAAAATCTTATGCTTGGGCATTATCCCCTTTTGCTTCATAAAGTGACACTTCTCCCGATTCAGCACTAAATGTGATTCTTTACATCTTTAGAGTACCTTATCCAAATTGGTCAAACACATCTCGAAAGAGTCTCTAAAAATTGAAAAATCATCTATAAAAACTTTCATTATATCCTCAATCACTTATACGAAGAAAGACATTACACATTTTTGGAAAGTTGGGGCATTGCATAATCCGAAAGGAATCTGTGTATATGCAAAGGTACCATAAGGACATGTCGTGGTCTTTTCTTGATCCTCGAGGTATATGAATATCTGATTGTATCCCAAGTAACCATCCAAGAAGCAGTAGAATAAGTGGCCAACCACTCTTTTTACCATCTAATCTATGAATGGGAGAGGGAAATGCTCCTTTTTAGTCACTTTGTTGAGCTTGCGATAGTCTATGCACACTCCCCATCCTGTGAGTATTCTTGTTGAAATTAATTCCCCAATTTCACTCTCCATTACAATCATTCCACCTTTCTTTGGTACACACTGTACCGCGCTGACCTATTCACTATTAGATATGGGATATATTATCCCTGCATCTAAGAGTTTTACTACTTCTTTTTTAACCACTTCTTTCATGTTAGGGTTCAACCTACGTTGATGTTCTTGCACCTCTTTACATCTTTCTTTGAGTTTTATTTAGTACATACAAACATTTGGGCTTATACCTCAAATATCGAATATTTGCCATCCTATGGCTTTCATTCACTTCCTAACAATAGGTACTACCTTATTCTCTTGTTTCTCATCCATTTGGCTAGAAATGATGATGGGTAAAATTTGACCTTCACCTAGGAATGTATATCTGAGATGTGTAGGTAAAGGTTTATGGTTTAAGCTCTAAAAAGGGTGGTTTCTCTATTAAGGGTGGTATAGGTACTTCGGTTCGGACTAATATGTCTTGATGAGTTTGAACATCCAACTCCTTCATCTCATCAGCTCGTTTAGACTTATCCTTGTTGTCTTTTTCTACTACATAGTTTGTCTCCACTTCTATTGATTTCACCTCTGTAACGCAATTTTCTATTTGTTCTTGCATACTTTTATCGATAATGTCAATTTTCATACATGCATTGCTTTCCTTCAAATTCTTTAACGCCTTGTTCATATTAAATTCCACTTGATTTTCACTAATACGAAGTGTCAATTTTCCTTCATGAACATCGATTAATGCTTTTCCTATGTTCATGAAAGGTTGCCCAAAAGGTAATGGGCAATTCTTATCCTCCTCAAAGTTCAAAACCACAAAGTCCAAAGGAATAAGGAACTTGTCCAATTTCAATAAAATGTCTTTCACCACTTTAAACGGTCTTTAATAGATTGATCAGCCAACTGAATTAGCATTGACGTTGGCTTGACTTTGGCTGGCCCTAATTTCAGGAAGATCAACAAGGGCATAAGATTGAGCCTTGCCTCAAAATCGTAAAGACACTTTGTGAATTCAAATTCACCAACTACACAAGGTATTGTGAAACTCCTTAGATCTTTCAGCTTAGATGGCATTTGGTTGGTTACTACTGAACTACAGGTGCCTGTTAAAGCTATTGTTTGGTTATCTTTCCAAGTACGCTTCTTTGATAATATGTCATTAAAAAACTTAGCATATTTAGGCATGTGTTCTAAAACCTTAACAAATGAAAGATTAATCTGCAATGTATTTAATTTATCCCTAAGTTTCATAAATTGTGCATCCAGTTCAGTCTTTTGCATTCGTTGAGGATATGAAACTTTGTATGGATATGGCGAAGGGCCAACATAAGGAGGTTATTGGCTTATGTCCACATCTTTGTCTTTTTCTTGGTCTTTCTCAACAGGAGGAGGTTTTCCAACTTTCGTCTTTGTGGGTTATTCAAGTTCCTTCCCATTTCAACAAGTGATAGCTTTTAGTTTCTCCCTTGATGTTGAGGCAGAACTGTTTGGGAGACTTCCCAAACCTTGCGCAGATAAAGCATTTGACAATTGGCTCAACTGAACCTCTAATTTGTGGATAGATGAAGTATAATTCTTTGTTACTTGTTCAAATCTACCTTCCAAACTCTTTTGAGCATCATCTAAGCTTCCAAATTTCTCCAAGATTTTATCCAATTTAGCTTCTGTGGAATTTGGTTTCTCTTGCTGGAAACCGGATGGCCCTTGAGGTCAAAATTGACCTACAACATTGTATGAAAAATTTGGATGATTCTTCCACCCAGGATTGTATGTGTTCGAATAAGATTGTTCCCTCCTCTACCACGACCGAATTATGCTCCCATATACTGAACTTGCTTCATTTCATTACCTTGCATCAGAAAGCAGTCATTGGTATCATGATTGTCCTGGTCATATAGCTCGAATCTTTGTTGAATGGCCTTAATAGGGGCTGAAGAAGAAGCTTTCAAATTGTTTAGCTATCGAGTCAAATTGTTGATCTTAGCTTGCATTTCTGTAATTGGGTCAACAACTAAAGCTCCTTTTTCTCACAGAGGGTTGTGGGTTGTCTACTCCTGTTATTCATCCACAGATAGCTATTACTGGCCATTTCTTCAAGCAACTCCTCTACTTCATCAACAGTCTTTTTCATAAGTGATCTACCCAATGTTGCATCTATGGTACCTCTCGTGGGTGGATTGACTCTATTGTAGAAGATCTGTAAAAGGAATTCTTTTGGTAGGTTATGGTGTGAACACCTCCGTTGCAAATCCTTATATCTCTCCCACGCCTCGTAAAGTGATTCCCATCACTATATTGGAAGTTTGTGATTTCTCTTACCATCTTTGTATTTTTAGTGAGGGGAAAATACTTGTCTAGGAATGCACGTACCAATTACTCACATGTTGTGATATTCGAGGGACTGAGAGAGTGATACTAAGCTTTAGCCCTAAAACGTAAAGGGAAAAAGCATCATCCTAATCATGTTTTTCGACATCCCATGATATCAAAAGGTATCACATATTTTGAGGAAGTTAACTATATGTGCATTGGGATCCTCATTAGTCAGTCCGTAAAATTGCATATTTTATTACATGTTCAGTAGGGTCACTTAATTTCAAATAAAGGTTCTTGAACCAGAGGTCTAGCAACTTCTTGATTGGTTGCATTAAATCTCAATCTCACAAAATTCATGAGGCTACGAGGTTGGTCTCACGAAATTCATGAGGGTACAAGGTTGGACCTGGCATTAAACCTAGCATGCTGAGGAGCAACTCACTTGTCACTTGTAAACATTTGTCTTAAGTCCCTCTTCATTAGAATAAAACACTGAAGTGTTAAGAAATTAATTGCAGATCTTCTAATAGCAGACAACACAAATTCCTATCACTAGGGAAATCCTTTCTCATTAACTTAGGACACATGCACAATTGTAAATAAACTTTGTCACCTTTTTTGCTTTCTGCACAGTTTCATCAATAATAGAAAAGACCTTACACGTCCTATATTTTCCAACATCAGGCCAATGCAATATGCAACACTAAAGGTCCAATAAAAAGAATTATACTTACTTAACAATATTCTTCCAACTGTTTTATAAGCAAAATCAATATCAGTAATGAACTGAACAATATTTTTTGGCCCAATTTCATTAACAATTTCATCAAATATCTAAAACAAAGTATCATCATTCATATCAAGGCTAGATGCATCAATAGACTTCAAAAATGTTGTCCTCTTTGTAGAATAAACTAAAAAATTACTAATAGACACATTTCTTCTATTTGTCTAACCATCACATATGATTAAACACACATAAGTAACCTAAGTCATTCTTTTTTCATCCAAATAACTTTTTATTTCATAAATAAAAATGCTCAGAAGTTTATCTCTGTAGTTATCAATTGAAGGAACTTTGTATCCTGAACTATAAGAGGCAATAACATCCAACATAGGCTGATAATAATAATATTAGGTAATATTGAATGTTATAACTGAATCGTACCACCATCTAGTCATTTTCATATCCATAAACCACTTCTTTAGCTTGTAAAGCACTACAAATTGAAGGTTGAACTCTAAAAATTATTTATGGTGCAAAAGTTGTGATTTCAATTCCCTAATTAATCAATAACAATCAAACAATTTAATTAAGTCATAGAATTAAAGTTTGCTATGATACCACTAATAGGAAATTGAGACGGGGATTGATCCCGACTATAGCCAAATAATTATATAAATTTTTTATATTTTGATTTTTTTAAAAACCAAGGTAACTTAAATTCTATAAAATAATTAACAATTAAACCATAATAAAACATGAATCTTATACCTTAGTCCGAAGCTTGATCATATTCTTGTTGTACCCCTCAAACTGTTTCCAAATTCGATCCATCTCAATCATCATAGCCGCATAAGTTTTCAGCCTTTAACGGTATACACAAAATAGGTTAAAAGAATTCTGTAACTCTTACAAGGAGAGTTAAGTAAGAAGTGCAAGCTCCATTAGAGCTTAAGACTATTTATAATAAGTTTTGGATATTTTAGTAATTTAATTTAATTTTAATTTTAATTTCAATTAAACTTTAATTTGAATTACAAATAATTATAATTAAATAACAATTATGCCCACATAAGATCTAGTATCTCATGTTGATCTTTATTTATTAAATATCTGATATTTAGTCATAAAGTTTCTTAAACTTTATTATCAAGTCCAACTTGATTAAAATATCTTTGCTCTCTTGAACTCATTCTTTATATGAGACTCATTAGGTTTCTAAATACGTTGGCGATAATTAGAAATTTTAATTCTAATTCATAATTATAATTAGATAACTTAAAACTCCTTTTAATTTATCTTTAATTCTCCAATTAAAAAATTTATAATCTTAAATTAAAATTGGAGTCTAGTAACACATCATGACTACTTAAATATTTAGGAATGTTAAAATAGTTTTGACAAATCTTTTTTTGCATGCTTTTTCTGTATAATATAATCCTTTTATCATACAATGTTTCGATTAGATATAAAGTATAAAATTAATGTTTACTTTATTTTGAGTCCAATCATATTAGTTCTTCGTCAGTAGCTATTAATTAAATCAATAACATTTTTAAAATATTTACAA
>JANZLX010167056.1:0-13795 GCA_025531955.1 Erythroxylum orinocense
ATGGACAGTTGGATTAGACATCTTTCTGACATTGGTGTGTCGTTTTGCAGTTAAGTGTCAGCATTAATATTCCTGATCAAGAGGAGTACCATTTTCAACCTCGTTTATTTGGGAAGGTTTTACATTAAACTTATGCTGCTTCAAAGCTCTTTGTATGTGTGTGTGAGAGTAGGCTGTTAATTTCTTGGCATTTACTTGTCCCATAAGAAACGAAAGGTCGAGCAATATGTTTTTCCCATTTGATTTTTTCAAGATCTTTAAGAAATTACTTATTCACAATCGTGCTTCACCATTCATAGTGCTCTTTTTCAACCTGTTGCTAATTCCACCTGTGTCTCACTAGAACCCCTTGTGATTATTGCATTGTATTCTTGACCATTTCTTTACTGCTAACAGATCGTACCTGCAAACTGCAAGTATGATGTGTTGTCCACAAAAATTGAAGTCCGCCTAGCAAAAGCTGAACCAATACATTGGAACTCTCTTGAATACAGCAAGGAACCAGCAGTCTTACAAAGGGCTATGGTCGTCTCTGGTATGTAATAATGCTAGTCTGATTGTTCATCTCCTGTGCCTCTTTTAACCTTTTACGATGCTAGTTCTTTAGTCCATGGTTGCCTCAAGGAATCATTTTCTTCCTTATTTTTTAAAATTCCACCCTATTTACTTTTTAATGTTCGTATAATCAAGCCATTTAAACAAGATAGCAGTATGTATAACTCATTGAATCATTTATATTGGATGGCACAATGGATATGTCCTAGATACCTGGTATAGTTGATTCTAAATGTAATTGTTGCTACAATGTGAAATTCCATGAAGAATCTTCAAATTTTAGAACAAAAAGGCCTTCTCCTTAATCTTAATAGGATGATGCTGATTCTTGTTGGTTTCTCTATTTGTTGCATTGTATGAGTGGTTTATGCTATATGTATAGTGTCATTAGACTGTCAAACATTACTTCTGATGCTGGTAATCTTACTTTCTGTTAGACTTCCGATGAATTTCTGAATGACTTCCGCTTTTGATGCTCTTATCCCATTGATGAATTTCTGTCTGTGAGACGCTTTCGATGCTCTTATCCCATTGATGAATTTCTGCATGACTTCTGCTTTCGATGCTCGGTCTCAGTAATATATCTATTTTCCAAGTTAATAATGATAATAATAAAAGTGAGAACCAACAAAAGTAGGACGAACCAGCGGTATGTAAGTAAGAGGATTAAAAACTGAGACGGAAGCGCAAGCCAAAGAAACGAAATAAAAGTGTGAGAAAGACAAAAGTAAGACGAAAGGAAAGCTTACAAGGGCAGGAAAACGTTTATTTTATTAACATAATTATTTAAAGTAAGACGAAGTACACAGATCTTATGCTAGGTTCTTTCGAAGTTTTAAACATATTAAGATGTTTTCCTGGTCTTGATCAACCCGTTTATATCCTCATATTCAAGTCGACACTTACTCAGGTCCGAGTTATAGAATTCAACAGTTTCAATATCGCCTTTTATTTCCGCGAGATGAATGAATGAGAATGGCACCATGACATCGGTTGATCAACGTATTTGTCCAAATGTTTAACAAAACCGTAAGGCATCTGCATACACAAAACCTGAACAAAAGGAGAAGTTAACAAAGCCCGAGAGGAAAGGAAAAAGGCAAAAGGAAAAAAGAAAACTTATTACAGGTGCAAAGGAACAAAAGCACAAACGGAAACTTACCAACGGTAAAAGAGAAACTGTCGCAGTTCATGGACGACCACGCAGTCTATCCACTCCGTACACTTCATCTGACAGTTAGGAAACTCTCAGGATCTCATCTCGACTTCATCCGAGTCCTCTCCTTTTCTTTTCAAAGAAAGGCGTTGATTCCGTTTTTCATTTCCTCCTGCGCGGCGAACAACCGTGCCGGAGAGAAACTACAACACCTGCAGGAAAACAAAAGAAAAAACGAGAACTTCACCACACAAAGACAAAAAGGCCAAAAAATAAGAAAAAGGAAAACTTACCAAACTCGAAAGAGGAACTCGATACCATAGCTGTCAGGGAGAAACTACAACACCTGCAGAGAAAACTTATCACAGCTGTAGAGTAGAGAAACAAAAGGAAAAAACAGAAACTTACCAAAGTAGAAAGAGAAACACATGGGAGAGAGAGAAGCTGCCACACGGAACAAAGAAGCTACCACATGGGAGAGAGAAGCTGCCACATGGAAGAAAGAAGCTGCCACATGGAAGAAAGAAACTGCAACACATGCAGAGAAACAAAGGATAAAACCGAGAACTTAATTATCACACCTGCAGAGAAAGAAAAGGAAAAACTAAAACTTACCAAAGCCGAAAGAGAAACCCCTGCCGGAGAGAAACTACAACACCTGCAGAGAAACAAAAGTAAAAACGAGGACTTAACAACACAAAAAGAATGATAAAAGAACAAGAAAAACTAAGAAAAGGAAAAACCAAAACTTACGAAAGCGGAACACAAAGCCAAAAAACAGAAGACATCGACGGCGGAGAGCTGCACAGGAAGGCAAGGAAGGAGAGGTAAAGGAAGAGAGAGAAACCTTTGCATAACTCCAGGTGAAGAGGGAGAGTAATAATAAAGAGAAGACAACAATCAGCAAACATATATAAGGACGGAAGGCGTCAGATTAAACGGACGACCGGGATGGATCTCGAGACACAACATTTAATGAACATATAGCATAACTGGGAAGGCATAACATTCAATAAACAGATAGCTGCAGAACTTTCAGAAAGTGAGGCGTGTAATTGGGGAGGCGTGTAACTGGGGAGACACAACATTCAATGATCACATATAAACCGTCAGATTAAATGAAGGAGCGAGATGACTCTAGAACTTTCAGAGAAGAGGAGGGAGAGAATGTCACTGTTGGATTAAACTAGCGGTTGGGATGGATTGCGTGGTCGTCCATCCCAACTCGTCCTTAGTATATATACTTAAAGAAAGAAAGGTAACTATAAAAGGCAAAAATAGAAATTCAAACCCAAGCACGTAAAAATTGGAGAGGGAGAGTCAAGTCGAACAAAGCTACACCTAACACTCTTTTCCTTCAAAAATTCTCTTGGAATCCCTAATTTCTTTTTACCTTCTGTCAAAAGCCCCGCCTTCCCTTGAGATCTGACAATATATCTAGTCCCCACCGTCGCCACTCTCCTCCTTGACCCCATCACTACCACTTTTAACGCCTTCTTCCTCATTCCCGACAATTTCTAACAATTTTTCTTCTTGCTAGTCCACGTTAAAAGCAAAAATTTCTCATGGCTAATCGTTAAATCCCTGAATTTTTGAAGATATGGAGGAATTATTAAAGAACCAAGTCTTTGCAACACACGCAACAGCTGCTGCTGGCTCCGTAGCATTAGGCTCGGCTCTCACTTATCCTCTTGATACACTTAAAGTCCTCGTTCAGGTTTACTAGCTATCCTTTGTGTTCTCTTACATATACTCGTACTGTTGGCTGTTTCTGTATGAAGAAGGTATATATTTATGTTCTTGGACATTTTCCAGGTTGGTTCAGGTCCTGATGGACAATTGACCCCACTTCACGTGTTGAAAAGAATTCGATCATTATCTGGGTATTCAGGTAGTTACTATTTCAACTTCAATTTCGGTTTTTCTTTAGTTTCCTATTGATTTACTTTGTTCCATGTTTTATTATATATAGATGTTGATAACAATATATTTTTCCATCTCTGTTGTTTTTCTTGTTGGTCCTTGTTTCAATTTTTGAGACTGTTGAATGTTAAAGATATGACTGACAAGTATGGTGGCCAGTAGTTAGAAGTAGTTAATCCTATGTGATTGTTAACTTTGAAATGGTGCTGAGATGGATTTCTTTTTTCATCCTGATAGTTGTGACTGTGATGAAATTAAACCAGTGATAATTATAAATAGGAGTCTCTGATCCCTACTTATTGAATAATGAGGACCCCTTTTCTCTATAATGTCTTAATATGGTCATAACGAAATTATCCTTGATATCACAACTCCCTATATTTCATTTCCTCCTTTCTCTTTCCATGACCCTATCTTTATTTTTACCTCTCTCTTTCTTTCCCTCTCTCTTGCCTATTTAACCGTTTTATCATCTTTCTTATGTCCCTTCTTTTTCTTGTTCTTAGTCACTCACCTCTCCCATCTTTTCAACTTTCCATTAATAGAATAGGACGTAATGGCTAGCACTTCATGTTTTCTTATCTTCGTCTTTTGTAACCATTTATGTAATATCAATCTTGACCAATAATGATTCACTCAATTATTTGCTATTGTAGAAAGCAAACTGACTATTAGCTTAAGAGAAATGAAGCCCTTCATAGGCATTACAAAATGTGACATATTGGATCAAGTGTCTCTCTAGCTCAGGAGCAAATTGTAACATCATCCAATGAATTTTAGATATTTACCGTTTATTTCCTTACTAGATGTGTTTTTATATTTGTTCTTTCTTTCTCAAGCGGCATTTTTGCTCTAGTCTTATCTCAGGTGTTTTTGTTAAAGTGTTCATGTATAATTTATTATTGACATTTTAAAATAATAAATTATATTAAAAAAAAGAGGCCTTTAAACAAATAAGTGACTCAAATAGCCTCTTTATTCAATAAGTGGAGATCAGAGATCCCTTTTTATAATTTCCCCTTAAATTAACGCAAGAATATTTCTAACAAAATGATGAAGTCAAGGTGTGTGTTGGACAATCTTCCTTGGAAAATAATGTAACCTTGTTTTGTAATTTTATTGTGCATGCCAAAACTCTAGAAGCAAACTTTAACCAAAAAAGCATTTTTGCACCTTACGTGTGAATTTGTTTCGTGTGTCTTTTGTATCATCTGATTTTCATTGGCTTCCGTCTGCCTTGTGTGCTTTCGCGCTACGTTTGTTTTTTTTCATTCTGAATTTTACCTTTGCTCCTTCAGTCTGTGTTTTTTCCATTCTGATTTTTACCTTTGCCCCTTTCGTCTGTTTTTTTTGTTTTGCTTCCGTCTTACAATTTAAATGTTTACTGATAATTAGGCACGGGAAAACAAAACAGATTTATGAGATAAATTTAATAGACTCGATAATGAAGCGGTAACATTTTCATACGCAATTAAGTAAAGGAAAAAAATGTAATAAGTACACAGCGAATGAAAATGGTTAGCAAAATATTTTAAAAAGTACCTAACAAATTATATGTCAATCGAACATAATTATTAAGCATTTAAATAACTATACCTGAATATTATACAATATGTTTATTTAAGATAACTGTACATACCTTAATAGTCGAAGAATCCAACAGAGAATAAGCTGTGGTCCTTATAAAAAATGAAGTATAAATGCAGCCAGAATAATAGGATAAGGAAAAAAAAGTAATTGAAAAAAGGAAATGATATTTAAAAAAGTTAAAAAGAAGCGGATTATTGTATCTATTAAAAAAGTAATCATTGAATAACGTTTAAATTTGGCAGGTTTTTTATTAGAGTTTGAACAATTATATTTATTGGTTGTATTTATTGCTTGTGTAGTTCAGGTGAAGTGCTGAAGAAAGAAAATTAGGTCATAGTAAACGAAATTAGCAAAAATGTAATGAGCACAAGGTTAGGAAAGCATTTTATTCAAATGATTGAATTTTGAAATTTAAAGAAAAAAGTGATGGACGAAAAAATGGCTCACTAATATGAACGGTTGTTCTTTGTTTCTTGAAATAGAAGATGCAACTTTGAGAGTTCTGTTCTTTCTCGAACGGAGAATTTCGTCTATTCAAGTTAAACAACAAGAAGGTAAAAGAAGACGACAGTTGAGAGAAGCAAAGTTTGGGCTTTACGGAGGGATTGTTTTAGCGGTTATGGTAGTTATGATTTGAGTGTTAAGTTACAGGAGAAAAAGTTAAAGGTTGAAATATAAAGATATTAGTGGAGGGCACAACAGGTCTAATTTCGATGTAAGTTATTTTGATCATCAAGAAATGGCGGTAGCATCATTTGGTTTGTATTAAATGATCGACAGAGGTTAAGTTAATTTCTAAACTTCGGAGTGAGTGCAAGGAACGGTTTGATATCCAAACAAAGTAATGAAAAGTTTTTGTTGAGACTTCTTTAAAAGTCGATGTCAGGGAGTGTAAAGAGAATTCTAGAGTAGGTGGTATTCTCAAGGCTTTGAGAGACTTTCCCTCCAAGAGTTTCTTATAACAGAAATTGGCAACTGTGACTACGGTTACTGTTACCGTTAAGTGTTAAGTATACGTAGTTATTATTGATCATGCGGGATAACCATGTTGAGGTTTCGTCTGATTTCTCTGAACCTTTGTTCACTTAATAACTTTGTCAAGATGTCTACCCATTGATAGTTTAACCAAAGATAAGTAGAACGTGATATATTTTTATCTTTGCACTTGATCTTACGTTTCTATCGGCACTTCCTCTTATTTTTGTTTCTCCGTTTCAGCTTACGGTATATAATATTAATCTTTTATTATGTTCTTGAATATTATAAATAGATCTAATTAATCAGATCATTATATAATTTCAATATATAAATTAAATTGAAAAATATAACAATATTTCAAGGAAGATTAAAAATTCTGTAATGAAATTATAAAAATTTGACTAATGAGAAAAAGCAGGAGGTTCAAACCAGTTTTCTCTTTAGTTTCGATTGAAATGATTATAATATATCAATTATTTGAAATAATGATCTGATTAATTTGACTAATGAGATTATCAGTAAATATTTAACACGAAGCAAAAACAGATGCAAGCGCAAAACTAAAAAGCAGACGGAAACGCAAATCTAAAAGCAGACGTACTAAGAGCAAAGTCAAACCACACGGAATCGCAAAACCAAAAGCAGACGGCAAACTGAGTCGAAGTCGAAGAATGCTAAAGTTTGTGATTTTGGATAAACTTTCTCAACATAATAAAGTTATTCATAAACATATTCCACCTCTTGAAAATAACCAAATTGTTTTCAGATGTGAGTTTGGTCTTGTTGAACGGCGAGCAAAGCCAAAAATCAGATGAAAGAAAAACAGTCGATGTGAAAATCAAACGGAAATTAGACGATGGAAAGTCAGACGCAAGGCACAAATGGAAAGTAAGACGAAAGAAAACCAGACGGAAGTGCCAAGCAGACAGAATGCAGAAAAGCGCATCTTGTATTCAGCTCATTATGACATATCTTCAACATAACCCTTATGATCAAACGAGAATCAGACGATGCAAAGTCAGACGCGAGGTGCAAATAAAAAGTAAGACGAAAGAAAACTAGTAGGCAGTGCGAAACTAAAAAGCAGACGGAACTGCAAAACCGAAAGTAGACGGAATGCAGAAAGTGCATCTTCTATTCTGCTCATTATGACATATCTTCAACATAACCGTTATGCTAGGTTCTTTCGAAGTATTAAATATTCCGTCGCTTTGAGTTGTTTCTGCGTCTCACTTTCGCTTTCGATGCTGGGTCTCAATAATATATCTATTTTCCAAGTTAATAATGTTAATAATAAAAATGAGAACCAACAAAAGTAGGACGAACCAGTGGTATAAAAGTAAGAGGATTAAAAACTGAGATGGAAGCGCAAGCCAAAGAGACGAAATAAAAGTGAGAGAAAGAAAAAAGTAAGACGAAAGTAAAGCTTATAAGGGCAGGAAAACGTTTATTTTATTAACATAATTATTTAAAGTAAGACGAACTACACATATTTTATGCTAGGTTCTTTCAAAGTATTTGGGGAGGCACAACATTCAATGACCACATACAAACCGTCGGATTAAATAAAGGAGCGGGATGACTCTAGAACTTTCAGAGAGGGGGAGGGAGAGAATGTCACTGTTGGATTAAATAGACGGTTGGGATGGATTGCGTGGTTATTATTATTCTAATATTAAATTATTCTGATGTTTTATAATTTCGAATTAACGTGTTTCTTGAGTTCGTATGATATAAAAAATATGTATAGGATTTGGTGCTGTTATCCATATTTCTTGTCTAATCCATATGCATCTATTCATCAGTGTTAGATTTCTCGAGACCACCAAAATTTTTAACCTGTCACGTTATACTTAATGAACTCAGCCAATAATATGTGCGCTTTTTACTTCAAAGGAAAGACACGGAAACCCTCACAATCTATGAACTAAACATCGGTTTACAATTATGATAATATAAAAAATTAAATATAAGATTCCGTACTATTTCTGCTGCTTAAATTGACTTTTGCGAGTTAACACTGGCGGAATATCAAACCTGAAGAATTAAACAACTTCTTCATCTCCGTATCTAATGAGCTTCTATAATAATTTTGACTTTTGTATGCATTCAGAAATTACTATAATTCCTTAGCTTTTTTGCCGCCGTATTTAATGCAGCAGCCATCAGTTAATGCAACCTAAATTAATCATGAAAACCCAATATTTACGTGTCTCTCTCTTCTCTAGACATTTAGGAATTACTATCATTGCTTACCTTTTCCCGCACGCTTATTTAATGTAGCAGTCATTGTGTAACACAACACAGAGCTCAATATGTACGTGTGTTACTCTTCTCTGCAAATTCACAACTTACTATGATTGTTTTTCTGTTTTTTGCACCCCTCGTAGCAGCGATCATTTAATATAAGCCAAATAATGCTGCCGCCATTTCTTGGTGATCAATTAAACCTTCTACGCCCTCCAGTGATACCTTTATATTTCAACCTTTAACTTTGTCACCTGTAACTTAACACTCAAATCATAACTACCGTAACCGCTGAAACAATCCCTCCGCAAAGCCCAAACTTTGCTTAATTTTGTCTTTCCACTAAATTTTATTTATCAGTTTGGTAATTCTTCTTCGAGTAAACGAATGGACTGATCCTTCTTAAAGTTAACGATTCAATTCGATTGTACACAGTTTTCTTTATCTCAAAATTTTTCCTGCAGATTTATCGCACTTAAATGAACCGTCATAACTTTGAATTAAAAAAACTTCTATTCTTGAATTCATTGTTACTATTTATTTTATTCCCATTTATTAATTACAGTTGTTATTATTAAACGAACATCATAATTATGAATTATAAATTAACTGATTATAATATAACGGTGCATTTAAGTGCGACAAATTTCTACACGTATACTTACTTATAAAAATTAGGTTTTAAAAAAATTTATGCTTGTTTATAAAATTTAATATTACTAATTAGTAATGAAATTTTTATCTCTTTCACGATTTTCTCTTTTCATTGTTTAACGCACAAATCGAAAATGAATAGTTTATAGCTCTGCTTCTCTTTATTAACCTATTTAATGTAGAAGTCATCGTTTAACACAAACACGTGAAACTTCATATCAAAAAGGAATAATCTCAAATCAAAATTTTAGAATCTATATCGGACAGATAAGAGGTTATCTTTGAAGTGAATCACATATTAATATAATAGCTAATAATGACATATAGACACACAAGAAAGGGGTTGAATTGTGGTAAACTTTTCTTAAAAAACAAAAATTATTTGTTTCAAAAGAACTACTGTTATTAAATTTTTAAAAGATTTTTTAGAACTTGCGTAAAAGCAGTAATATTGAGAATCACGATTAAGAGAGAGAGAGAGAGTTGAGAGGTTTCGACACAGTAATTTTTATACTGGTTCACCCCAAACCTATCTGAGATTTCACTATCTCTCAAAACTTTACAAGTATTCTTTTTCTCTGAGCCTCTTCAGGTCTCTCTATAATCAGTATTCTTTTACTCTTAGCCTCTTGAGGCTATCTGTATTACTTTCACACTAACAAGTGTTTTGACCTTTGTTACAGAAAATATTGCTCTAGATTTTTTCGCACAATAGTTTCTTTCAGATGTTTCATTCGTCTTCAACTGCTTCTTGATAACTGTTTCTTGATTCTTTAAAGAAACGGTTATTCAGTTGAGTTCTGTAACTAACTCAAACTGAAGCTTCCTTCTTCTTTCTTTCACTACTTTCTAGCGTCTGCTTTTGCTTCCGTATGCTTTTGCTTCCGTTTGCTTTTGCTTCCCTCCACTTTTCTACTTAGCTTTCGTCTGCTTTTCGAATAGCTTCCGTCTGCTTTTCTACTTGGCTTTTGCCTGCTTTTCGAATAGCTTCCTTTTGCTTTTGTACTTGGCTCTCGTCTGCTTTTCGAATAGCTTCCGTCTGCTTTTTGATCGTCATCAAAATTATTAATCGTAAAGTCATTTTGACTTAACAATCTCCATCTATATTAGAAAGATGAAAAGCTTTACAGATTATAGCCAAAAAATACAATACAAAAGTACAAAGGTAAGAATCTTCAATTTTCTATTCTTCCTTTTAATTTTCTTTTCTCACTGTCTCTGTCTTTTAATTTTCTTCTCTTGTTTTTCTGATCACTTCTCCTCCTGTTAACTTCCTCTTCTCTTCTCCCCCTGTTAACTTCTTCTTCTCTTCTTCCCCTATTTGTTATTAATCAAAAATGATTATAACCGAAAATGTTTCATTAGCTTCTTTAGCTTATTTTTCATCTTCTTAACATCTTTCTGTAGCTGATCTACTTGAGCCTGTAAATTAGGCGTTGTAGTCGGTTATTCAACTTTTTGTGGTTCTTCTTCAAAAGCAACTGTAGTAGTGTATGCGTCTAAAGATGGAACACTAGCTTCAATGATTTGTAGGGCAGGAGGTTGAACAGGTAGGTAGGGTTCAGGAAGATTTAGGTCATCAGGGACTGGTAGACGTGGAACTGGGCCTCTAACAAAGCGTAGAATCTCTTCAACTGAAGAAATTTGCCACAGTGGTGGTCGTTGTAAAATAGCCTTTACAACAAGCTCAATTACGCATACCATGTCTCCAACCCTTGTTGTTTTGAACTGACCTTCTATAAGTTCTCCCCCAGCTGCATCATTGATCCTTGATCGACTACCGCTTGTTCCTGGATCTTTTGATATGTGATGAGAAATGAACTTTCCTGATATCTTCTTTTCCACATACCCTGCTTCAAAACATGCTTCGTCTATAAGAAGCACTTCTTCAGCGATGTCATCTGCTGTCAGATCATCCATTGCAGGTTCTGGGTATAACTTCATTTTTCCCTTATCAACATTTTGCTCAATTGGACGCCTTGGTTGAATATCAGGAACAACCTTTATCTCAGTATCTTTAAAATTGGTAAGATAGTGAGAGGTTGTTTCGACATCTTTGTTGGATAAGGTGTTTTCCCAATCACCTTCAAATGCTCATAGAAGCTTTTCTCTTCTTCATTCAACAGATGCATAGACCTTTCATTCACCAAGATTGGTTTGAAGGGTACCTTCACTATTCTTTTCGGTATTTCCTTGATGATTATCGAAGTACTCTTCTTCGTCTTCATAGGTTCGACTTCTTCAAACACATTGATTTCCAAATCTTCTTTCCTCAGAAGTGGAAGAGAGTTAACCTATTCCTCTATACATTCTGTTTGCACCTTTGTTTGAGCAACCATGGATATAGCCTTTTCCTGACTTACATTTGCTGATTGTGAAGACGTGTTTGCTGGGACCAAACTGAGTTCATCAAATTGATCAGTTGGAATAACAGTATGAATAACTTCCTTACTTCGTCAAAAATAGGATTATCATTCACCAAACTCATTTCCTGAGTAGTAAAAGTAATTTTCTCCTTACTGAGCTCCTCAGCACTAGGAGTAATTTGCTTCTGACTGATCTCCTCAACAGTAGGAGTAGTTTTCTTCTGACTAACCTTCTCCTTCTGTTGAGCTTTAATTAGTCTTGGAGTCTTTTGAGATTGTTGCTTCTGCTTCTCAGACTCCAATTTTCTTTTTCTCTCAATCTCTTTAGCCTGTTTGGCTGCATCTTCTCGTAAAATTAATACTAGAGATCTTGTAGCTTCAGGTGGGCGCAACTTAGAGTTTTCAACTTGTTTCATCTCTCTGGATTGGTTTTCTACTTGCTGTCGCATGGTTGGAACTCTAGCTGACCTTCTTGTTTGTTTAGGAATCTCACTCACTAGTATTTCCCATTTTCTTTTCAAAGCACCTTCTTCTATAACTCGCACACTACTACCTTCTTTTTGATAAATCTTCTTCTTTTCCTCAGATTCCTCTGAATATTTCTGTGTTACTACAGTTATGGCCTTTGTCTTCTTGGCTTGAGACTTAGAACTCTTCACGGGAGATTTCTTCACAGTACGCTCCCCCTCAGTTATTGCTTTACTCCGAGAATCCGCTTCTACTTTTTCCAGATTTCTCAGACCCATTTTACCAACAGTTGTTGAATTAATAAAACTCTTGACAGGCATCTTCACTCTGTTTGCCCTATCAAGTAGGACTCCAGAATCCTTAAATATCCTAGTCAACAACATTCCATAAGGATAGCTGTTTGTATCCTTCATCGCCTTCACCATATACTAAAAGATCAGAAATGGTAGGTTTACTTGTTGACGATTCAGTAAATAGAACAGGCACTGTTCATCCAAATTCGTCACTAAATGCCTTAATCCAGCTCTAGGTAGAATGCAATTGAATAGTATTGTAAACAGGACCCTGCCTTCGGTACTAGACTTGACGTCTTCCTCTCCGATGGGTCGTTCTCGCCATACAATTGTCGACTGACTTCTAACTCATTAACATTGAGCTTTGTCATCCATCTCGCCTTGCTAGTTAGCTTCTCTCCAGCCGATGGACACTCCATTATCTTCTCAAGTGACTCCTTTGTTACTATTATAGACAATCGGTCTACATAAGAAACAATAGTCTCGTCTACAAGCTTCACATTCTTCCTGAACTGGTACACCTCTTGGTAGTATACTTCTTCTTGAATCTGAAAGAATTTTCTCCACCCAGCCGCAACTATTTCTGGTTCAATGTCCATGTCATCTCCTTTTAGAGACTCAAAATCAACATGTCTTCCCAAAACCATTGCTGGCTCCATTGTCTTCTGTGGGTAGGTAACTGTATGTACTCCTTTGTCTTGTGAAAAAGATAAAGGTAGGTTGCAGAGAATTTGAGGAAACTCAAGAAATGAAGAGCTTTGGATTATTAGTACTCGAAAGATCAAAGTTTAGGGTATATCAAAAGTATTCTAGAATAGGTGTGATTCTCAAAGTTATGACACCTTTTCCCTGCAAAACACCATTGTGAAAGAAGTTACTAGCTGTAACTCACTGTTACTAACGCTTTTAACTTTTACTTATTAGACGGTTGCTCGCTTAGCATCAACATGTTGAGGTTCCGTCTGATTTCCTTGAATCGTTTTTCACTTAATGGTTTAGTGAAGATATCTGCCCACTGAAACTTCGTCTCTATGAACTGAAGACTCACGATCCTTCGTTGAACGTAGTCCCTTAAAAAGTGGTGTTTGACTTCGATATACTTTACTCTCGAATGTTGAATTGGATTCTTTGACAGACTGATGGTGCTGGTGTTGTCGCAATATATTGGAATCTCCTTTTCTTGTATCGAGTAATCCTCCAATTGATACTTGATCCATAATATTTGTGAACAGCAGCTTGCACCAGACATGTATTCGGCTTCAGCAGTTGACATGTATTCCACACCGTAATTTTTATACTGGTTCCGTTTTCTTTTCAATTTGCTTTCGTTTGCTTTTCTATTTGCTTCCGTCTGCTTTTCTATTTGCTTCCGTCTTTTGTTATTATTTGTTCCCCATCAAAATTATCTTTATAAAGTCATTTTGTGTGACATCCCACATCGGTTGGGAAGGCGAACGAAGCACCCCTTATAAGGGTGTGGATACCTTTCCCTTGCAGACGCGTTTTCCAGGCCCTAACGTCTCGGATCCCCACAGAACTCCGAAGTTAAACGTGCCAGGGCCAAA
>JANZLX010167223.1:0-13769 GCA_025531955.1 Erythroxylum orinocense
GCACACTAGGGAACTTTTGTAAGTGAATTTTGGGATGTTATAAGATGGCAAATGTATTCATGATGTCTCTAAGGGTTTAAAGGGATTAAGAATGAAAAAAAAAATTTATAACCATTCAAGGTAACACGCACGCTCAAGTTTCACAATGTTAAGCAAGAAAGTTGGGTTCCGAGCTCGGGATCCGACATTTAGGTTGCTCAATAAATATCTCTTCCTACAGAGCTCCATTTAAGAACGCAGACTTGACGTCCATTTGATGCACTTTCCAGCTCAACTGTGCAACTATGGCAAAAAGCAATCTGATTGTATCTAACCTGGCTACTGGAGCAAAAGTATCTGAGTAATCTACTCCGAAGACTTGTGCATAGCCTTTTACCATAAGCCTTGCTTTATGTTTATTAACTGACCCATCTGCATTTAACTTTGTTCTGAACACCTATTTTACTCCAATTATCTTTCGATCATGAGGCTTCTTAACTAGTTCCCATGTTTGGTTTTTATGATCATGGACAACTCCTCCTTCATTACGTTTATCCACTTCTGATATTGCTTAGCTTCTTCAAAACTCGTAGGTTCATTTACAACAATGTTGCACCTTTGATACACATCTGTTAGCAATCTGGTTCCTCTAGTTGGAGCTTCATCTATCAACTCATCATTCCAAACATCAGTATTTTGCTTTTCTGAAGATAAAACAGGGGTGTTGCTCTTTAGATCATCTAAAGCTCGAACTTGTCTCCAATCCCATTCTTCCTCCTCCAAGAAATATACGTCTCTGCTAATAATTATGCTTCCTGATTGAGGTTGATAGATTTTGTATGCTTTGGTAGTCAAGTTATAGCCGATGAAGATGCCAGGAATTGCCCTTTTGTCTAACTTATCTCTTTTTACCTACGGAACATGTACAAAACACAAACAACCGAAAGTTTTCAGAAAACTCAAGGATGGTTTATATCCATACCATGTCTCAAATGGTGTTTGGCCTTTTACTGCATTTGTTGGGAGTCGATTTTGCAGGAAAACAACAGTGTTCGCAACTTCCGCCCATAAGTTTTTCTCATACAGTAGGCATCTCACCATTTCTAAAATGTATTTGTTTCTCCTCTCACTTACTCCATTTTGCTGTGGAGTGTAGGGGGCTGTAAATTGACGTGTTATGCATGCTTCCTCGCATATTAGATTGAATTGTTGAAATGTGAATTCCTTCCCATTGTCTGATCTTATTGACTGAATTTTGAAGCTACTTTCACTTTCCACTTGTGCCTTGAACTTTCAGAATGCATTTGCAGCTTCAGATTTGTACTTCAAGAAATAGATCCAACACATTCTAGTAAAATCATCCACAAAAATGATATAATCAAGACTACCTTTAAGGGATGGAGTCCTCTTAGGCCCTGCGATATCTGTGTGTACAAGCTGCAATTTTTGAGTTGCCCTCCACATAGAGTTGGAAAATAGTTTTCTGGTTAATTTCCCATACTGACAAACTGAACATTGCTTTGCAGACATCTCAAAGTCAGGTACTCCACAAACTATTCTCGATTTCAGCATCTTAACCATCCCTTGAGAGTGATAATTCCCAAGTCTCTTGTGCCAAATATCTGGTTCTTCACACCTGGCAGTAAGTACAACCTGCTCCTCCTCCAATGGATCTAATGAGAATCTTTTGCTTTTCATCTTGACTATGAATAATTCCTGATCGTCACCATCTTTGATCAAACAATGATTTCCTTCAAACAATACTTTGTAGCCTTTCTCTAGTAACTGGCCAACACTCAGCAAGTTTTGGTCTATATTTGGCACATAAAGCACATCAAAAATGATTTTTGTACCTAAATGACTGGGAATTGCTACTGTACCCTTTCCTTCGACAGCAATATGTTCACCATTTCCAATTCGAACTTTAGTGATTGTAGTTGGCGTTAATTCTCTAAAGAGATCTTTGTGACTTGTCATATGATTCGTGCATCCACTGTCTATTAACCAGCATTCATTCGAGCTACTGCTTGAAAAACAAGTTGCAACAAATAGTAGATCCTCCTCCTCACCTTCATTAACGTGAGCCTCTGCAACTGGTTGTTGATTTTTTGAATTTGCAGATCACTGCTTCATGACCAAGTTGATTGCATTCACTGCACTTGGCATCAGGTCTCCTCCAACACTTAAAAGGTGGATGCCCCTTTTTGTTGCAGTGTTTTCATGGAGGATAGTTCCTTTTTGAGCCAGCTTTGCCTCTGGTGACTTTTGAGGTATCTTCTTCATTTGCAGGTTGATTCTCTCTTTCTTTCTTCTTTCTGCTTCTTCCATCGTTTTGATGTTTGGCCTGCAAGGCTTCCTTGCTATTACCTTCGTCTCTCATAATTCTTCTTTGTTCTTGAGCCTGCAAAGCATTCAACAATTCTGCCAAAGTAATCCTGAACAAATCCTTGGTGTTTTCCAAGGTAGTTATGGCTGCTTCAAATTTTTCAAGTGTAGTTATTAGGATTTTTTCAACAATTCGAGAGTCACTGAACTCAGAACCAAGCAATCTTACCCTGTTTGCAATGCTTAAAAGTCTGTCAGAGTAATCTTTGATAGTTTCAATTTCCTTCATCTTCTGTAATTCGAAATCTCTGATGAGATTTAACACCTTCAAGCCTTTGATTCGTTCATCTCCTTCATACTCTTTCTTGAGATAATCCCAAATGTCCTTTGGCGTTTTAAGAGACATAACCCTCGTGAAAATGGTTGTTGAGACGGCAGCAAATAGACATGCTTTTGTCTTTGACTTCTTGGTTTTTCTTTCCTTATGGCTTTTGATCTGAGACTTGGTGGGATTGTTTGGCAACGGAGAAACTTCATAATCCTCTTCTATGGCTTCCCAAAGATCTAGCGCCTCCAGGTACGTTTTCATTCTCACTGCCCAAAGCTGGTAATTTGTTCCATCGAAGACAGGTGGAGCTGTTGGTGAAAAAGCAGTTTCTCCGTCCATGATATACTCTCTTGCACACTCATGAGTCCCTCAAGAAGAAAGCCCTAATACCAAATATTAATTTTTAAGGAATCAAATAAGAGGAAAAACTCAAATTCTCATTTCATAAACACGGCTAATAAAGGTTATAAATAAACTACAACTTAACAAACTGGAAATGACGTGCTGTCTAACTACATCCTAAAAACCAGGAGATAATGTTTTGAAACATTCAAAGCAGTTAACTTCTAACACAATCTTGTTTATACAGTTAGGTTCTTCTCATTTTAAAATTAAGCTAATGGTAATCTAGCTTTTTATCTTGAGTACTAGACATGTTATTTGCAGGAAGCAGATGTCATGTTGCTGAGAAACCTTCTTCAACTCTTCAAATATACGGCAGATATATCAATTGCATGTAACCCAATGAGTGATATCAAAAGGGAAAGTGACGGACTCTTTTACATGCCATCTTCCGAGCAAACGATTGAGGCACTCAAGATTTGGAACGCGGTGAAGTTTCTGCATCCTGACTTGCATAACCAAACTCTATGCCACTTCATTTGGCAGTACGATTTGGCTGGCTCGCTTAATTTTCTTACCACGTATGTAAAGGAGATATATTATGGTGAGTGTTGTGAGCCAACTAGGGATATGAGCGAGATATACACTCTGCAAGCAAATTGCTGTGAGAATTTGAAGGCAAAGGTCCATGATCTTAATCTTGTTCTTGATATTTCGAGAAAGACCAATGCACTTGTGGAAATGGGTACAAATTTAGGCCAAAGATTGTCTTCCTCGAGGAAAACCAAGTGCTTCACCAGATAGAATTGGTTACTGCCAGAAGCACTTCACATTACTGAGATGTTTCGTCCTAACCTAGCACTTAGATCGTCAGGCACTTGCCAAGACAATTATCTTGTTGGATGGTATGTAAAGCCATGTTAGATTTTCAATTGATTTAGTAATAGAATGCGATTATATCAGAATTCAGACACAAATTCAGTAGGCAACAAAATGCAACTTCCTTCTGTCAACAAAGAACCTGATAGAATTGAGTAGTTCTAACAAGAAAAGAGCCTCTCATTCGAAAACAGAACATCTACAGTAGGAGTCAGGACCAAAGAAAAATGCTCAGTAAGGAATATCTCCTTCAGGCAAATCCCAGTTATCTTCTTCATCTTCCCTGTTGGTAGCCACGGCGTCAGGTTTTCTCTGTGGTGCAAACCTTGACTGAGGCCGCCTAAACATAGAATAAGAAAATGCAGTTAATCAGTATGAATTCTCAAGAAAACTCCAAAAAAATCGGACCACATATATCTTTAAGCGAAGTGCTCGTTCGCAAGCAGATAATCAGATAGAGAGCACGTATGTTTGGATAATGCAGCACTCATAATAAAGTTCATCATCCTATCTGAAGTTTGATGAATGCGGTTCATCTTGTTAGAAAAACAATTATACTCTGAAGTACAAACAATGAATCAACTAAATTCATTTCCTATAACGATAAGGAACTCAGGAAACCACTTGATAACAACTTTAGTTTATAGAGAATCAAACAAATCCAGTAAAGGCTAGAAGGACAACATTAAGAAACTGAAACCACAGCAATGCAAAAGCTGAACACTGTGCTATATGGAAAGAATAAACAGAAAAGGAGACAAGAGATGAAAGTAATTAACATTCACTTACATTTCCAAAACTCCATTCTACAACCAATAAACACAATTAAGCCCTTTTGCCTTCCAACATAGAGCAATCAAGATTGAATTTCCATCAAGAACCATATGAACAGAAGTCCAGTAGGAAAGAACACCCGCAACCAGTTATCTTAGTACAGACAAGTGTCCAGTGTCAGATGAATACTAATACATCATATGACAAAAAAGTCAAGAAAGTTTAGTTCTGTCAATTTTGTTTATCTCATTCACATGGGTGATGCTCTTAAATTATGTTAATTTTCTTAGCAAAGACTTCTCTTTCCTTATCTGTGCTTTTCTCCCAAACTTCTATGTAACCAAACAATCAAAGATATAAGAGAAGCCAAGGGAGAAAAAAAAAAGGATCCAACCTTCTTTTGTTACGCTTAGCGGCCTCGCGAGTCTTCCTCTTCTTCTCGTCCTGCTTGTTCTCAAAGTATCTCCTTCTCTTACACTCTTGAATGACACCAGCCTTCATGACCTCTCTCCTGAATCTATTCAAAAGCCTCTCTTCGGTCTCGTTCTCTTCCACAAGAACCTGCACATTGTATGCTGATTGAAAGTAAAGGGTATTGGAATATGCAAGAGACGGACATATTACTGAGGATAACTCCGTGGATAGACCCTCTTGAGCCACCAAAGGAACCAATTTGTCATCCTTATCCTTAGATTTTTGGGCTAAGGAGTGAATTTGTGGAGAAGATAGAGAGAGTTGAGGTGGTGGTGGTGTTTTGGGAGAGTGGTTTTTAAAGGGCAACAAGAAAGACAGAAAATTGGGGAGAGAGAGTGAGGTAGCCATGAATGCAATGGATGGACGAAGACCCTGTAGTTTGTTTTGTGGATACCATTTTTGTTGGTTCTGAAGAAGATGCGTTTGTTGGGTTATGGGTTAAAGGTTGACCTGGTTCTGTTTTGCTGTACTTTGGGTCCACAGGCTATATAAATATGGATCAGTCTCCAGGGATCCAGTTACAGAATTGGTTTAACTGATACCTTGCAAAAAGGGCCTGGAAAGTTGAGCCTTTTCAACTTTAGGAAGGTAGAGCCTATGAATTGAATTAGCCTTCACATTTCAATAGAGCTTTTTGAGATAACTGTGCCGACAGTTGTCTACAGTCTTATCTTTTGTTTAAGTCAATACTAAAATGTTTCATGCACATCCTCCTCTGTACAACAAATAGATGGATAGATAAATAGAAGGATAGATAGATAAGGTTTACCGTAATCCTTAATGAGATTGGGGGGTTTTGGCGGCTGGAAAGGGTATTCAGGTTTGCATCTATGTGAACGGAACATATGTCAATGCTAAAATTTACAGGTGGTGTCGCATGCACCGCCATTGCCACACCATTGGTAGACCAAATCCGCGGTTGGTTGTCAACTTATAAAAATTCCAAATAACCGCTACTGTGCTTGTTTCAATCAAGTGCATATGCCCCTCACGTCTCTGAGATCATTTCTATATATTTGTATTAATAAAAGTAAAGTTGATGACAATTATAAAACTCAAGGATCACGTGTAACTGTGATCTAGCTTTACCGCTGTGCAGTCATTAGAAAATGGATCCAGTCAAGCAGATTTTTAAGCTCCTTAAAAGCTTAACGAATATTGTTGAGGCAGGAATGCAAACACTCGATATTGGGACGCAAAGGCCGTACAAGAAAATAACAAATAAGGTAATAAACTGAAGCATTCTGTGACCATACTATTACTGACCATATTCCACTTTACAGAGACCTGTTAAGATTTGAGAAGCAATAGAAAATTAATCAATGATCATTACTTCACATACATGCTTTGGTTCTGTCTATCTAGTGAGATGCTTCATAAGATTAACATGACAGCATCAGTTCAGGAATAACCCATGTCTAGTATGCCAGCTACAGTTACTGTATAGATTCCCATTCATCAAAGCAAGAATGGATATTTCTTTCAAGATTGGATGATGAATTTGCATTTAAAGATGGCTTGAGTTAGTGAAGAGCTCTGAAATGAAAACCATATAGGAATCTGACATATTAACCCTAGAATAATCCAGCCAATGCCCTGGAAGAATTGGAATTGGTAAATGATTCCTTTTTTGAAAACAGCATATATGTCCGAATGATTATGTTCCACTTCTGAAACGACATTAACTGGACAATCAACAATATTCTTTTCAAGCTGATGATCTTAATGGTTGCATTCTCTTTTCCTATAACCTTAGTGGCCACACATTTGGAGAATAATGAGTGCATCTGCATGATTTTGTGTAAGGGAAATGCATTCTTATTCCAAAGAACGGTACTGTCAAGTGCGTACTTACTCAAATTTGGGTGAGGTCCATCTCATATGATCAAAGCATGCAATGTTGTATGACCCTATCTTTAAATACCTTCTTAAAGTAAGGCACTTATAGTACTAGTTATGTCTCATTTTTGAAACGGGACTGGTTTAGGTAAAAGAGTCCTTTTTTAACATTGTTTAATCAACCCAATTCATCTCCATCAAGAATGCAAGTGCAGTTACAAAATTTGACCAATTAAAAGCAGATTGGTGGGGGGGTTTTCATTTTAATATGGCAATTAATAAGCATTTCTTACATCCTTTCTCCATGTATGTGGGGTCAAAGTTGATTAAGCTCTGTCCCTGTAGCCAAATCCGATGCTTAGATGAAGATAATATCAGTCTTTTAACTAAGACACCTGTCCAAGACAAATGCTAAACCTACGCGTTTATGACAGTGAAACTTGGGATTATAATATACATAAAGAAGAAAGGTGAATCCACCAAACTAATCAGTGGACAGCCAACAAATTAGCTTTGCTTACAGAATGTTCAAGGTTAAGAAAAGTTCTCTTAGAAAGAAGGCCTTATCCAATGGACTTCCACTTTGTAGGGTTAGGGCGTGGCAGCTTCTCTTCCATTGGTTGTTATTAAACTAATTAAGCACAAATTGTTACCAATCCTGCGATAATCTTTGATTAGCACAACAAATGAATAGGACAGATGTAATGCTCCTTTAACTTGTTTGTTGCAACATATTGTATTGTTTCTCTTGGGTTAGCCAGCTCACTGTTCTAGGCCAATTACTGCCACTTGTGTTTCATTTCATGTTTTTTTATTACAAAAGCATCCCATTATTCCCATAGATCATAGCAGCATATGGGTTCGTAAGTTTCTTTTCAGAAAAACAAAAACAAAACAAAACAAAAGGGTAGATTGTGGGCAGTCTCATGGTCTTCTACCCAATTTTAAAGATCTTTTGTTAATTACTCAGTGTAATCCAACAGGAAGACAACTTGGAGTCCATTTCTACTTCTTTGGCATTTTTTGTTGGACCCTAATGAGATGCAAGACAGTTCCTTAAATGGTCTGCGAAGTGAAAAAGTTTTAAGTACTGTGGGAAATGCAACCAAGTTCTGATAGATGGCTTGTGGCTCTGCTTGTTCCTGTTGCTGTATGTTTAACTTTAAGAATGTCAGGTGGACAAAACTGTTTTTACATGTTCATGTCACAAAACTGAACTGTAAAAGATTTGACTTTTATGAAATTTCTCTTCAAGAAACATCCTAATAACTTGTAAAAACTGAAGACTACATAAAAAGCTCAATGATGCTAATTTAGCTGTCTCTGTGCTAACGTTTGCATAGAAACATAAATGATTTCCTTTACTTGGGGAACTAGGTTTGGGTTTTGCTTCTTATTGCCCATTACATAGTTTTATAGGAAAGCACAAATATGAAGGATTGAAATGGTAAAATGAATTACAAAAAAGGAAGGGACAAATGACTGAACTTAACAATTGTCCAGACGTTATAAAAATCCCTAATTGCTCCTTCTGTATGAAAATCCCTAATTGCTCCTTCTGTAAAGCAAACGACTTTGCCTCTCCCCAAAACAATTTAATATTCTCTTCACACCATAGTAAAGTATTGGAGCTCGAAACAGAGACTCTGTCTCTCTCTCCCTATGTGTAAAGATTGCTCCTTTTCAAAACAAGAAGTCGCTGTGGGTGCTGTTGTTGGAGATAGCAAAACTATAGTTTAATGACAATGGCAGAGAGAGAATATTGTAATCCCAACAATGACAATTACATTAAGTATGCATAAATTCTCTTCCACCTAGCAAATGGGCTGTCTTGAAATTGAACTCTTTCACTACCCACATACTTAGTACCCTCAATCTCTGCTACTTAATGGCTTCTCTCCTCTATATATGTTATCCGTTTGTGTATTTATATATTTTCTCCGCTTCTCTCTCTTCCTTTACTCCATAGTCTGGGGTTTTTTCTCAATGTGTATGAGACTTTAAGACAGTTGTATCTTGATGACTTGGTTTTCTCTCCATAACCGTCTGTTCTTTTACTTCCCCTGACTTTCACTGGACTTGACTTCCCCGGTAAGCTTCGTCTTGTTCTCTTTTTTCCTCTGCTGTGTTTCGTGAGTGCATGCGTATACCTACTGTCTTTTGATCATCTGGAGGCCATTGCTCTGCTCTCTCTTTGGTGCCATTTTTCTATGTATGATCTGTTCGCTTAGAATCTTCCACTTCCGTGGGCGTAACTGCTTATCAATATATGTTGTTTCTTACTCTTTGTTTTGTTCTCTGATCTCCTGTTACTTTGATTTTCTCGTATATCTTGGTTTTGAAGACTTTCTTCTACTCTATGAATGATATGGAATGATTATTGGTCTTAAACCAATCTCTCGGTGTCAGAAAACAACATATTAATGTTTTCTGTGTGATTTTGAGACTGGATTTCTTGTTGTGGCTGATTATAGAGGCTTATTAATCTCCACCGCTTAGTTAGTTTTCAATCAAATGAGTTCATGGCGTGCAGCTTTCCGATTTTTGTATCCGAGAACTTTTGCTATCCATTGCTGTACTGCTTCGTGCTCTCGGACCTCGTATGTTGATAAACCCACTGTAAACATATTTGGGGCCTCAAATTTATACCGACTTTGTGGAAAATACTGCATGTCTTTTTCCTTATAGGAAGGGATTTGTTTTAGTGGAGATATTCTTTATGCTACCATCTGTTCAGTCACGGTTGTCTCTGGAGATGTATTTAGTCTGAATCTTGCTAATTAAAGTATTAGCTCTAACCTGCAACGTGCTTCTATCATTCATTTATTTTGAAGGTTTAATCCTAACTTGTCATAGAATCTGGTTTCTAAATCCTTTGGTAACTGCAGAATCTGCAAAATGGGATTGTGATTTCTGATTATTTTCTGTTTTACTTTTCACTTGCAGTCCTTTGGCGTTCAAGCTTTCTGATCCATGTCCAAAGGCAAGAAGATAGAAAATGAAGAAGAAAGAGTTGATGGGTACAGAAAATATTTTGATCCTAGTAAGAAAGGGATGCTTGCAAAGGATTCAATTAATAGATTTTGGGCTAGTTCTGATAGTCCTACGGCAAAACGCGTTAGTGTTTGTGGTGTTACTGGAAACGTTGGTTCCAACTGTCCCAGAATTCCTTCAAGCAAAGGTCATTCATCAAGTGTAGAACCTCAGGATGCAGATTACTGGTCTATAGCCCCACTTAATGATGAGATTGAAAATCTGATTTTGGCAAGAGTTCCAAGGTCAGAGTACTGGAAATTACCATGTGTCAACAAACGCGTATTTTGTCTTCTGAAGACTGGTGAGCTCTTTAAGATTAGGAGGCAAATTGGGGTCGGAGAATCATCCATTTTCATTTTTGCTACAGGGGACAGGAGTTGGTGGATATTTGATAAGCAGTTCAGTTCTCCAAGGAAGCTCCCAGACTTACCTGCTGACTCTTGCTTCAACCTTGGGGACAAGGAATCCCTTTGTGCAGGGACCCATCTTATTGTTTCTGGCAGGGAGATAGATGGTGTTACTGTCTGGAGATATGAATTGGAAACAAATAGCTGGAAAAAGGGTCCTTCCATGACCGATCCTAGATGTTTGTTTGCTTCTGCGTCCTGTGGTGCCTTTGCTTTTGTAGCTGGGGGGGTGACAGGAACTGGTATAGAAGTTCTAAATTCTGCTGAGAAATATAACCCAGACACTAAATCATGGGAATCCCTCCCAAGGATGCTGCAGAGAAGGAAGCTTTGCTCAGGCTGTTATATGGATAACAAGTTCTATGTGGTAGGAGGACGAAATGAGAATGGACAAGGCCTCACTTGTGGAGAAGCTTATGATGAGGATAGAAAGACATGGGAACTGATCCCGGACTTATTGGAAGAGACTCCAGTTGCAACCTTTCAATCCCCACCCCTCATCGCTGTCGTTAATAATGAGCTTTACTCTCTGGAGACATCATCAAATGAGCTGAAAGTTTATATGAAAAAGAGAAAAATGTGGAGGAAATTAGGGCCAGTCCCAGTTAGAGCTGATTCTCACAAAGGATGGGGTGTGGCCTTCAAGTCTTTGGGCAATGAGCTACTTGTAATTGGTGCTTCTAAATCCATGGTATCCTATTCTGGAGATGGCATGGCCATCTATACTTGCCAGCCGGATACTGAAGCCAAGGAACTGCAATGGAGGCCTCTTGAGTGCAGCAAAAACAGGCTGAGTAGCTTCATATTGAACTGTTCCGTCATGTTTGCTTGAACTTTTTAGCGTTTTCCTGCAGGCAGTAATTATCCTTGGCCTATGGAGTTGTTTGATACTAGTATTGAATAATAGCTGTGTTTGGAAATTAGATTTGTCATAATATGCGCCTTCCAACATAATTTTGCATGTAGTCGCATCTCGTGAGAGGAGAGCAGTGTTTCAAAATCTTGGTCATGTTGTGCTGCAGATCAGTTCAGTTTGTACGAGCAGACATCCTGAACTCTTCCATATACTGCAATAATAGTGGCAGTCACTTTAAGTGATAGCTAGTTTCCCAAGTACTAAAACAACTCTAAGCGATAGCATCTTTCATTGTTCATGTTCCTGTTTAGCTGCCTTCTGCTGTAACATGGAGTCATTTGCAGAACAGGACTTTGTTCAGGCCTATTTTTTTTAACACTGAGACGTTGAAGCCTTTAGAGAGGATAACATGAACATTTCCATCAAACAAGAAAAAGCATGACTAAGTCAGAAACGTGATCACAATGACCTCCACAGAACCCACTACATTAAGCACTTCACTCTTTCCATACGTGGCAAAGATTTGGAGGTACTGTACAGTTGGGCTATCAGGCTGGACAAATAGAGGGGTCGGCCAAGCAAAAGAAAAAGTTTTGACAATTGCATTATATGCTCCGTATCATCTGTGAGTAACTTGTTACAAAGTAAGAACCAACTATAAAACTGAACAGTGATGGAAGCATGTGTTTTCGCAATCATCAGTGTTCAACTTATAACACATTTATGAGCCTAGATATATAGTCGTTTGTCTCACTCGCCAAGTCCTTTTTATACCAATCCACGATTAGGTGCAATCTCACTTATGCCCGAACAGTTAGGTTCTCTAGCGTGTTCCCGTAAGTGAATAGCGGTGTTTTGAAACTCAGACTGGATATTAAATTGGAGGTTTTATTGGTCACTGGTTTGACCGGTTCAACTGATTCAACCACCGGTCGAACCGGTGTGACGTCATAATTATATATAATATTAATAATATACAAAAATTTTAAAAAAATTATTGAACCAGTGATCGGATCGGTCGAACTGGACATATCCGACTGGTCAATTGATCGGTTCTCACAGGTTCAATTGAAAACCTGTTTTTAAGAGTGAACCAGACCGGATAGCTGACCGGTCACCGGTCGAACTGGCCAGTTCGGTCCAGTTTTTAAAAACAGAGGTGAAGTGAATTTGGCCTCAAATCTAGTTAGTTGTTGTCTCCCCCCCCCCCCCCTCGAGGCGTTCTAGGAGGGTTTTAATTATAGAAAGACGTCTTTAAGTCATCCACATCTAGATTAATCCTTGCTCAAGCTGGGTAGGTCTCTTGCGGGAGGCAAAATTCTGGCTCCAAGTTTTAAACGGCTGCATACATAAAGGCGATTTGAACTTGCAACCTCACTTAAGTTAGAAAAACTCCTTACCAACTCACCTGCGCCCTAGAGTTTCAGTTGTTAATTTAAGGTAAAAGATGATGAACATTGAATTTAGTCTATATTATCCAAAAAATCAATGTGATAAGCATTGTCATTGATACAACATTAGTTTGGACTTGCACTTAGATGGAAAGCACTCCTTTGGAAAATGAAGACTTAAATCCTTTCACCTTTTTGCCCTTTCGAAAATTTGTCGTATACGGTGCATCTCCTTGACCTACGCCACCTTTGTTTCTCCATCAAGATTCACAAACTCGCTAGCTAGTAAAGGAAGTAAATCAAGTGATGAATGCTTTATGCTCCCACAAAAAGATCAGTTGTAGGCAAACTCTTCCTGTTATTCTACTTCTACCTTTTTTTGTTGTTTTTAAATTTTATTTTCTATTTTTATTAAAAACAATTTTTTGTTTAGATGAGATCTATACTAAAAATACTTAAAAGTAGAAACTTGATTAATTAAGATTTGTAATTGGTTCAGTCGGATTCTGTTGGGGCTGAACGTTATTACATGGATCCATAATTTTATGTGATCTCGGCTGCTGAATATTTGCAAAACAAATAAAGGCACGCCGGGGGTTGGTTCTCAGAAGGCCCCTCCGACGCTCAAGTTAGTCTTTTGTAGAAGTTTTTGTTGCTAAAAACAGAGAAAAAACTAGGGTTGTAATCTCGTACCTGTATCATAGCAGAATAGTACCTTATATATGACATGGATCCTAGGTTTAGGTCTTTACTTAGATCTTTATGTTTGCATGGGAGACTAACGCCTGATGGGCCGTGGACGTGTGGAGATGGGCCTGGGCCTAGCACAGCCGACCCAACCAACTTCAATATCACAATTACCAGTATACAATCATCGGACCTCCTGTCCGGAACTCATATTCAATCTCAATCAATAAAATCAATCAATACCCATGCAATTTATAAACAAAGCAATAAACCAATAAATAAGATCATCTAGGTCTACTCACAGTACGCTCCAGATTAGCACTTGCTTTCATGATCCGAAAACGTCTAGTTGTGGACATTCTATCCTGTATCATTCATATGCAAAACACAATTTGCACACACATTAATAAAAGCACAATTGTATAGCCATCCCATTTTCACATGTGTATATG